>PISX010000368.1:0-297647 GCA_004024625.1 Mellivora capensis
GAGGAGGAGGAGGAGGAGAGGGGAGGACTGCGGAGGTAGGACCTCCAGCCTCTGAGCTCTGTCGGCCCCAGGAAAACTCCCGGCACACCCGTTTTTCCTGCACACTGCGGTCGAACAGAGGGCTAGACAGAGCTTGGTGGTGACCTGGTTCAGCCCCTTGACCAGAGGGAAGACCAGAGGGGTAATGATTCCCCAGCCACATGAGGTGGATGAGTGAGAGCCCTTCCCTGCCCAGGCCGGAGCCCAGCCTAGATGGGCTTTCCCACTACACCAATGTTCCCTTACCCCGCTCCGTCTTCCAAGACTGAAGTGAATGTTCTCCCCTAGGGGAGGCTGCTCATCAGGGATAATCCCAGAGTTTGTCTGAGGCCCTCAGCCAGGGCTGTCTGCTGGGCTGGGGGCCACGGGGAATCCTTATCAGAACATCTCTGCCTCTAGCCCAGACTGGTTCCCAGCTCGGGGAGGAAAGGTGCAGTTCCCTGGAGTGGCCCCTGAGAAGGGGGAGCCTCTCAGCACTGCCTCCTCTGTTCCCAGCCACCTGCCCAGCTCCTGGCATCCAGTGTAGCTCTGAGGGAAGCCCAACACAAAGCCACCAGCTCCCTCGGGCCAGGCCTCCTGCAACAACCCCTCCCCCTCCCTGCCGACTCCAGGTCAGTGATGGATCCTGCCCATTTGGCCCCCAACATTCAGGGCACAAAAAAGGGGCAGAAGCCTGCAGAGACACAGCATGATCTCAGGAAGAGAAATCGTCAGGCCATCTGGACACAGGCTCCGCGCCTTTCCCCTTTCCCGCTATTATAACGCAGATGGACTTGTGAGCAAGGGCTCCGAGCTTCCCACCCCACCCCCAGGTCCCAGTCCATCTGCTGCAGCCCTGGACCCAGAGCAGGATCCAAACCCAGATCCATAAGTCACGTCACAGTGGGGCATCCATCCCTTAGTCTTTCTGAGATCATCTTAAGTGTCACTTAAGTGCCCAAAATGCCTTTCTCTGGAGGTCCCTCTCATCAACCCCAAATTCTCAAACAGCACATTGAAGCCCCTTCCTCTCTCCCGGCACAAGTCTATGTATTCTCCCTAAGATCAGGGCCCCTCATCCTGGTGCCCACAGGGCTCCGCCCCCTCAAGGAAGTTCTCAAACAATGCCGCTGCCCTGGCCTCCGTGAGCTCTTCTAGTACATTCGGAAGAAGAAAGGCTGGTGTTTACCGCAGGTTCTTGTGCCCCAGCTGTTGTCCCCAGTGTGTGGCACACGCACGATCTCACTGACCCTCACTGATCCCGTGGAGTAGGTGCTCATACACCTGTATCTTTGCCCAGCACAGTCGAACAGAACTTTCCACGATGCTGGAAACGTCCTCCGTCTGCGCTTTCCAATATCATAGGTACCATGTGGCTATTAAGCACTTGAATTGTGGCTGCTGTGACTGAGTAACTGAATATTTATAATTTCATTTCATTTTAACTTAAACAGACACATGTGGCTGGTGGCTATGGACTTAGCACTGCCTTGCAGGGGTCAAGCGGTGCAGTCAATGTCCTCCAGCTGGTAGGGGCCAGGCTTTGTACCAGGTGTGTCTGCATCCAAGGCTCCTGTGCTTCTCCACGGTGCTGTCTCTGAGGCCGTATTATCAAGGGCATTAGGAAACTCGGGCCAGACAAGGCAAAGAAATGGTCCGGAATCAGCAGGTCTGGGATGCCTTCCAGCACTAGGTCTGTGAGGGTGTCAGGGACGCCCTGAGGGAGGCAAAGATGAGTACGACCAGTCTCTACCCTCAAGGGGCTACTAATTCAGTCAAGAGACAAACGAATTCTACCCGGGACAGGGGCTTTTAGGTGCAGACCTGATCGAAGTAGGGTGTTGCCCTGACATCTTACAGCACCCCAGACCCCCAAAGTCAACCCCGCCCGGCTATCAACTCCATTATCTCCATTCTGCCCACTTGCCCACGTTTGGTTCTCACATGTTTCTCCTTTTGGATGAACGGCGTCCTCCCTGGGGCAGGCACTCAAGAAGGAAACCCCGAGGCGCCCTCAACTTTTCTTTTTCCCTTCCTCCCTGCTTCTCTCACTTTGTACTTTCCAAGACATGTTGAGATTTCTTCCTAAATGTGCTTTAAATGCCCTCTCGTTCCCATCCCCTGTGTCTATGCCCCTCTATTGCCCCTCAGCCCGCAGCTTCTTCCAGTCGCCTCACCACGGGCCGCCCATGCACCGCTGGATAGGAGCTCAGGACGATTTCTCGCGCCTCTGGCCTTCTTTGTCTGCTCTTCTGTCTTTCTGGAATGCCATTTCTTGCATCATCTCCTTGGACAACTACACGGAACTAAAGACTCAGGGCTCTCTCCGCCTAGAAGCTTCTTCTGAGCCTCCTTACCTCTCTGGCACGCTACTTCCCACCTCCGCACTCCTGTGACTCAGCCTGCCTCTTTAAGGCCACCGGCCATAATGGTTCGGAAGCACTGGCATATCCCCTTGTGTCCGCTCCGGTCAGAGATGGAGGCTTTGTCACTTTTGTGCTCAGAGGGCCTGCAGTGTATGGCACAGGGTAGAAGGGAGGGAAGAAGGGTACGGGTGTGTTTGCACCCGTTGTTATCTGAGACCCAATGCGCTTTCTGTTCTGGCCTTCCCTGCCTCCCATGCACAGGGCCTCTCTGCATGAGGAGGCTAGTGGGTAAGTTCCCTGAGACGTTCATGATTCGCCCCTCAGCCTGCCATCCCGGGGCAGGGTGGAGTCCTCTCCACAGCCCTTGGCACTCGGCAAACGCCGGCAGCACTGAGAAGTCTCAAAAACGGTTTGCTTCAACCCCAATCAAAATGGGCTTGGGTCTGCCCCCTCCGAATGACCTTATCAGCATCTCTCCCTCTGCCCTTGGCCTTCTGCCCAGTTCCCTCCCCAAGGCATGTTAGTAACCACAGCTTCGGGCTGCCCAGAGGAACCTCTGTTCCCTCCGAGAGAACTTACCACAGGGCGCACCTGTCTGGGGCCAGAGTCATCGCACTGACATGGCTCCTTGCTGTGCCCCGTGCACCACCCTTACTTACTGAGCAGTTCCCGCCCCATTTTTCTCGTTTATTTGATCCTCATGACTCCCCTTTGCGAGGAGGGAAGTTAGGCACTGTCTCCATTTCAGGGATGAAGAAACAAGAGGCTTGGAGGAATTAAGAGACTCGTCTGGATCCTAGATTGCAAGTCAGATCTTTCGATTCTGAGTTCAGTGTTCAGTTTATGGGGAGGATGATTGATATCTGAAAAAATGGATTACAGAGGGGAAATATGCTCGGAAGAAAAAGCTGATGGGCTTATTTGAGGATGCGTGGTGCTCGGTGTCTTGATGGGACACTGGGGCAGAGCGGAAAGCTGAGAACGAGCACCTGGGGCTGTGTTCTACCCTCAGTTCACCAGATGGTCTAGCCATGCAAAGTCATCTGCTGTTCTTCAAACACCATCTTGCTTCCTCACCTTTGTGCTTTGCTAAGGAATTTATAGCCTTCTTTGCGACTCTGACTTCTGATATCCTACCCAGCCTTCCACTATCATTTCAAATGCTACCTTCTGAAAGACTCTTTCCTGGATCTTTCCAGGCAGAAGTGGTCTCTCCTCCCTTTGGGCTCTCATAGCATTTTGTATATTCCAACATTGGCAACTTGGTCTCATTCCGTTTAGGGCTATGGTAATACGTGTATCTGCCTCCTCCACTGGGTCTCAGGAGGGGACAATTCTCTTCACTTCTGGATCACTCACAGTACCTGGAACAATGCCTTGGGCATAAGAGGTGATCAAGAAATATTGGTTGGGTTGAATTTCATTGCTAATTATATTTCTAAGGAGGGCTGGTAAAAGAAGGTAGAGTTCATCCCTGTCTTTCTCATGGTGAATGTGAAATGTCAGAGGCATCATGTCTTTTGTCCTCATCCTCAAGTCTGAGCTCCAGGATGCTTTAAAAGTACACGTGCAGAAGATGAAAGGAGGGGCTTATAAACAAGAAGCCACAGAAGAGTAGCCTGCCCTGTTAGAAGTGTGCTAGGAAGGCCAAACCCCAGAATGCACTGGTGTCTGAGAACACCCCCCCCCCATTCCCCCTCTCTTTTCTCTCTTAAAAAGCAATACTTGAAGCAAAACGGAAGAGAAAAAAAAAATCAGAGAACGAGTAGATACAGCCCGGGCAGACATAGGAGGTTATCGGATGACAGAAGGAAAGCAAACAATTTAACTCCCACTTGGCTTTGTTTTCTTCAAGGACAACAATCATCGAAACAGAAAAATGATTTCTAAAAGGTTCAAGTTTGAGATAGGTGAGAAGATGGTAATTTAGGAGCTTATGGTTTTAAGTAAAGTCAAGGCCATGGACACCAGTAAATCACACTTCCGAGTATGGAAAGAACTTAAGGATAGGACTGTGGAACCACGCTTAGCTGTTTGTGAACTGATGAGAAGAAATCATTTTTTTGTTTTTTGGGGTTTTTTTTTTAAGAGGCGGAAACACACGAAAGTCATCTCTGTTTTCACAAAGTGGCAAACAAATTCTGGAAGCCACAAATTCAATATTAATTGCTAACAAAAATTGTAAATGAGTTAATTACGAAAGAAAGAAGTGATGGCCAAGAACCAGAAGAGAGTCATTGAAAACTAGTCATGTTTAACTTGATTGCCCTTTGTGAAAAGACCAGAATTTCTAGTTTGCACAAGACACAAGGAAAAGTCTGAGAAGTATGTTGATTTCAGTAAGATCCATGACAGCACCTTCCATGACATCCTTCTGGGAAAGACAGATTGGTCTGAGGAGCAAGTCGGAGAACAGGTGGGTAAACTTTTAGCAAGACTGTGATCGTCCCCCATCAGAGATGATCAGCAGATCCCAGTGTGGAAGGTAGGCTTTTGTGTTGAAGTGACCGGCTAGGTGCCATCGAGTGTGTTCACCAGCGAGAGCTGCGTGATGTTCTAGAAGATGCCCTTATCCTTCTACACCCTGGAAGGGAGAGTTAGTGTGTTTACAGATGGAATGAAGATTGAGGGAGAGCTCGTGAGGCAGGAAATGCAGGCTGAAAGCAAGGAGATGATGTTGAATAAAGAGAAATAGAAAGTTCTACTCCTGGAGGAAAATGTAAGCTGTACAAGTGAGGGAGATGGAGCTTAAAATCATTTCCTGTGAATAAAGCAATAGGGAAGTTTGACTGAAAATTCAATGGGTACCAGTATTATGGTGTGGCTGCTCCCCACCCCCAAAAAGGCAATTGCAATCTTGGGCTACGTTCCTACAAGTCCAGGTGAAGGAGGCAACGGCGTAGACCACACTGGAGGGCTGCGATTACTTGCTTGATTGGCGGAACACTGACCCTACGGAGGGCATCAGGGAGGCGGGCGAGGATATTGATGAACGGTATCTATCCACAGCACAGAAGACACAGGGAGAGGTGTGAGTGTTGTCTTCAATGTGTAGAGCATTACGACACAGAAGAGTCTTACACTGTGTGGCCCAGAGCAGATTCAGGACAGAAAGGGGGAAGTGACAGAGAGACACATTTCCCCTTCATGTGAGAGGGGCCAGAGGAGAGCAGCTGCCTCCACCAGGAAGACAACGAAAGCCTGTGTCCCGGAGATGCCTTCTCAACATGGCAGGTTAAACCAGCTGACCTCCAAGACCCCTTCCAGCTCTAGGACATGATGAGACCCTTGAGTGATGAGTGAGGAAGATGGTTCTGACTGGGGCAAAGCCTCTCCAGGGTCCTTCGAATACATTGTGGAGGTCATTATCTCCTTTGCCAGTGTAATAAATCTGGTCCTGCATTCTGGGGAATTGCTCTTGGGAGAGATCAGAGCGGTCGTGACATGTGGCATTTGGAAAAGAGCCAACATTTTCCCCTGTGCTTCTCGCAGAGATTCCCTGCTAACACCTCCCACCCCCAACATTTCTGGGAGGAATGTGGCTCCTGCTTAATCTTCCCCTGGGGCATGAGCAGAAGTGGGCAGAGGGGGGAAGGGACAGCAATGGTGTGGCTGCCACCCCTGGGGGCAGATCCTGCTGGAGCTCAGAAGGCCAGTGAAGCTAGCAAGGCCCAATCAGGTACAAGCCAGAGAGCTGACCACTGTGGCCAAGGGTGTGATCACAAGCTGCTAACTTGTCATAAGGGAGGACACGAAGCCGTTAAGGAGCACGTTCTAAGGAAGGCGAACCCAACAGCCAGACGGTCTCCCTCGACAATCCACTCAACACCCACTGATATGAGAGACGTATCTGGGAGGGATTCTTGTTTCCAGCCCTCTCTGGACCTTTGCTCACACGGATCCCTCTTCTCAGATGTTCTCCCTCCCCTCCATGTTTGCCTTTTCCGGTCTTGCTCATCCTCTAAGGCCTATCCTTTGCATGTCCGTTGTGTCCCTCTTTAGTTTTCTGATTTGAAGTCATTTCCCACTGGAGCACTCATTGTGTTCTGCCTTGAATTATGGTGAGTTGTATTTGTGCCTGATATGCCTCCTTCAGCAGGAAGCAAGTTCCTAGAAGGCAGAAAGGGGGCCTTTTGCATACGATTAGTCTTGCATATGAGTGGCAAGATGGTGGCTAGTAGAGCATTGTGCTCGTGGTCCAGACTTCTGGCCCTGGTGTGGACAGCAACTCCTCCACACCTCCCGTTCCTGAAAAGTCCTGTGAGTAAGTACCACAGCACATCCCCAAGTTCCATTTGGATCCCCAAGATCCCCAGATCCCCAAGTTCACACCCTTATGATTATATTCAGTAAATGTTATTTTGAAGCATTTCCCCCTTTATCACTATGGTCAAATCCTGTTCGCATTATGGTCTCCTTTCAGTTCTGGATCTTTATCTGTTGTTTCTCATCCAACTATCCATCCATCCATCTATCCGTCCATCCATCTGTCCATCCAACTATCCATCCATCTGTCCATCCATGCATCCTTATTTTCAACCAACATTTATTGAGCATCTGCTTTGTGCTGGGTCACCAAAAAGACAAAGATGTGTACACTCCTCCTAAGGAGAGCATGGTTATCGCAGGGGATAGACATGTAAACGAATAATACAAATACAAGGGGGTAGGTGCTTTATCCGAGGCGAGCAGGAAGTGTGTTGGGACCACAGGGGGAAAGACGGGGAGAAGGAGGCTGGTTAAAATGCCGAAGGTCCTTCTCATCCTCTCTGCTCTGCCTCCGACCCTGATGACTTGAAGCATTTTCCTTGCCCTGTTCTTCCAAGATAGCACCCAGAAGAAAAACAGGGTTGGTGGGAAACAGAAGCAGGGGGTGCAGAGGGACCTGGCCTGCCGGGGCCACAGAGAGTCTGCGATCAGACCTGGTGTGAGCCCCCCAGTCCGTCGGGCCAAGCGGGGGTGGGGGGGGTCTCTGAAGTCCCGAGTCTGCATTTCTGAGCCGTTCACCTCTCCCCACCCCCACTGCAGCAGCACACTCGGCAAGTCATTTATTCCTCCATAACATTTGCTCGAAGGAACGTTGCCGCTGAATTATGGCTGGGACCATTATCTCACAATAACTGTCTGGGAAATGTTAATGTTAATGCATGGATCATGCAGAATGCCACATTAGGGGTTTTATGGTGGACATAACATTTTTATGAACTTTTTCTCTGGTAGCATCAGCCTTTGATGGAAAGAAAAGAAAAAAGGAAAGAAATAAAGACAGAGTGGGAAGGCAGGAAGAAAGCCGGCTTGAGGAGATGGGGCCCTGGGAGCAGAAGTGCCATTTGATGGCACCTAGGGCTGAGCCGCTGAGTGCCGCTCGCTCCGGGGCAGGCCTGCCTGGAAGCACTCCAGTAAGCTGAATATCTTTCGTGTTAGGTATTTGTGAGTGGGGAGCAACCGGCCAAATTGGCAACTCGTGGGAGACAGGGTCTCCTTGGGCAGACCCATAAAACTTTTCAGCCACCTGCTGCCAGGCAGGCCTTCAGTGCCAATGGGGGCCGAGCGAGGGGTATGGAGGGGCGTCCAAGGCTTAGCGGGGTGGCCACCGTACCTCCTGGAGGAGGGGATGGGTTCCTGGCAGGATGGCTTTGGGGACTCCCCTTGGGGAGTAATGGCTAATGGCTTAAGGAGATTTTAATTTCTGCCATTAAAAAGAAAAAAAAGGAAAAACACAATCTTGGGAATGGCAGTATTTTACACCTGGCTTTTAGAAAGGACTAATAAAGGCAGTGTTTAGCATTTTATATCCTTACTCAAAAATAACGATCTTTGGTTCTCTTCTCAGACATATTTTAAGTGAGCTTGTGTCTCCTACCTCCAGAATATTCTTTCAGGAGGCTGGATTTATGGCTCTGTTCTTTGCCTGCCCTGGGCTCCAATTTAAGCCTCATAACCACTGCATTATGGTCAGTTTGCCTCTTCTCTTCCCTCCTCTCTACCTTTGCAGTTGCCCCCGGTGCTGTTACTGCAATTTTTCTTCCAGACAGAGTGCTGTTTAGCTCCTGACCCCACAAGACACCCAACACCTGTTTACAGCCATTCCTTTGAGCACATTAAAACTTGGGCCGGGGGTGGGGTGGCAATGCTGTTCGGCAGCCCCCCTCTGGTAGTGTCAAATCATCACAAATCGCCACCCGGGGAGGCTCCAAGACTCACCCCTCCACCTCCACCCCCGCCAGACCACGAGTGCCCTCCGACACAGGACAGGGGCACAGGTGGGAGCCTTGAGCCGTGTGTATGGTCCCTGAGGCAGGAAGGGATGCAGAGGGTGGAGCGGAGACTGACTCTCTTTGAGGACACATTAGTGGGCGTGCTGAGAAGACCTGACCGCTGAGCATGGGTCAGTAGAAAGAAAGGGTGCCTGCAGGCCGGACCCTCCAGGTTCCAGTTGTGCAACAGCGTGTGACTTTAGACAGGTCACTGCGTCTCCAGGGGCCATTTTTCCTCCGTAAAAGGTTGACGCAAGAGTGGCAACTTCCTAGGTCTTCTCGGTAAGTCTGACTCTGGACCTGCTCAGATCATCGAGAGGCTGTTCATGAGGCCTCCGGCGTCTTGTCTATCATTGAGGCAAGGTGAGCGCCGCAGGCATGGGGCTGGATGGATCTAAATTTGGGCTTCACTACTTCCTAGCTCTGGGAACAGGCTTTTTACAAACCCTTGGGGTCTCTGTCTCCTTGCACGTAAAAAAGGAAATCATAGTGCATATCTTGTAGGTTGCCAAGGTCGACGTGATTTCGAACACACTCAGAGGTTTACTTCTGTATTATGTTTCACTTAAATATTATGCCTGCCGTTCCGTGCTAGAATGAAAGCTTCACGAGGGTGGGGATCTTGCTTTGCTTCCTTCACGGATTTATCTCTAAGGCCTAGGCCAATACCTGCCACACTGTAAGCCCTCCGTCCATATTCAGGGAATAAATGAATGTCAGAGTGCCAGGGTAGGTAGGTATCTCCACTCCCACCCCAGGGCAGATGCCTGGGTATGTGACCTAAAGCTCTCCAGAGGAGAAATTTCCCAGGCTTATGGGGCTCTTAAGTCTCTTGACATAAAATGCCAGTTAAAGGCGCATCAAATGCGTTCACGACCCAAGATGTAGGGAACTCGCTCTAGCCCTCACTTCTGTTCCGCAGGATACTAAGAGCAGGTGTACCTGAATCAGGCAGCAGCCTTGGAGCTCTCGCCTTTCCAAAGACCCCCTCCCCTCCTTCCCCAGGCCGCTCCCCTCCTTCCTGAGCTGCCACACGCTCGCTCCTGGGGACCCCCACCATATGCTCCATTCCAGCTCTAAACTGCGTGCTAATTGTTCTGAATGAACAGCACCAGCTGGAAAAGCAGGCAGCCCATTTACAGACCTTAAGATAACACCCAGCTTCCCGTAAGTCAAGGGGGTTTCCAGGGAAGGGGAATGGAAAGTCTTCCTTCCAGGGCCAGAGCTGGGCGAGACGTGTCCCTGGGGCCAGGGCCAGGGCGACCATCCAGGGTATCAGCTCTTCTTGGTCTCTACCCAAGTGAACCCATTTCAAAGCAGCCCCACCTGGGCAGCCTTCTTGGGGGTGGCCCAGAGCCGTTTTCCGCATCCACCAGGCCTCAGGGCTCTTGTCTGCTCCCTGCATGTGTGGAGAGTCTCCTGTAATGGCTAGTGCTTCCAGAACCCGGCAACATCCCTGCGTTGTCTGAGAGGGCCCTCTTTCGGAGAGGCATTGCACTTCTCTGCTGGGGAAGCGGGAAGGCAGGCAGGACAGGGGAATGGTGGAAATAGGGTCTGGCGGTGGCGGACGCCGCACTCAGCCATGGAGAACTGCCTTGACAACCTGTCTCACCTCTCATGTGGGAAGGGTGTCACCTACATGTCTGTTGTGTCATCCTCCCTCATGTCCATCCCTACACAGGAGACCACTTCTTTCCAAGGTTCTGCGGTGTGGATTCAGCTTTGTCTTCCATTTCTGTCAACGTTTCCCAAAAATGAAAGGAGAAATGTGTATGCGGCTGTCTTCTGAAGGAGGAGTCTTGAGTTCTGGAAGAACCTCTGAGGCCATGACAGGGAAATCCCGGATTCACTGAGGAGGAGGGGGAGGCGGTGGGGTGTGGGGTCTCTCCGGGCAGGGAAGGACTCAGCACTGCACCCTGTCTTCTTTCTCGTGACTAGGGCCTGCCTGGGGACATGCCAGGGAGGCCAGGGCTGTGACCAGAAACTTGGAGATGGGGGCCCAGTGCCAGCTTTGCTACCAATGAGCTCTCTGACCTCAGGCACGTCACTCGCTAGGTAGCCCCGTTCGCTCTTCTATAAAGTGAGAGTGAGGCACTTGCTCAGCTAACCCCTCAGGGTGGTTTGAGGGTCAGAAGAGAAGACCATGTGACAAGGCAATGAAAACAGAAAAAACAGAATACAGAAGTCAGGGATTTAGGTTATGCTTATTTTCAGGACTTGGGGTGTCTCTTCCCTACCTGGGGTTAAGGTTTTAGATGATGTAGAGAAACAGCCGTCTGTGCGGGAAAAGAAAAAAAGTCTGCCTGGTTCTCCACAGCCAGCATAAGAGCAACAGGAGGGGCTGCTGAGGGAAGCAGACCAGGCTGGTCCCGCTCAGCCTGGGTCTCTGGTGAGGCTTCAGTGCACAGAGGCCTGATCTCTGGGTGAGCAGGCTCTCTCTGATCTGCCTGTCCAGGGGGAGCCACAGGAGGAAGGTTTCAGTTGGACAAAATGAAGAACAGACTGGCCACGAAGTGCGTGTGGATGGCTGGGCTGGGGTTGGAGCCAGACAACCTCAATGTTCTGGATGCTTCTGCCACCTCCAGAGTTTCTCACAACAGACATTCTCTGAGTTCTGAGACCCTCCTGGGAAAAGAGGTGGAGAGGGCAGGGAGAAGGGGATACAGGCCTCTTTTTGAGGGGGAATTCAGCCAGAACACCCTGGCTGTGGCCCATCTGCTGGCCCGTCAGGCACTGTTTGTACACTAGACTTATGGCTCTTGGCAACGGGCCTGACTCAGAGACAGCCTTGACCCTGGAGGGCTTGACCCAGTCCCCTTGGGCCCATGGCCCCACCAGTACATAGGGTGGCCAAGAGCACCTCCACAGTCAGCCTCCCTCCAGCCAAAGGAGGGCAGCAGAGGAGGTGAGCCAGAGGCCAGCTTCTTCCCTGGAAGGCTCTGAGCCTGGCTTTGGCCACAGGCCAGCTTGCTGAAGGCAGGGGGGAGGTGGTGGTCAGTGGGAGCTTCACGGGCAGAGAATTACACCTATATGATCTCTGATCAGATATGGCCTCAGTGACTCCATGGTCCAGCAGAGTCTGGGTCAGCTCAGAGCCCAAGAGTTGGCTCAGGTATTCTCTGCCTCTCCAGGCCCAATTTCTAGGTCGACTTGTGCCATCCATGCTGTCTTCTCTTTGCAGGCAATGCCTTTCCTCCCCTCCTCTGCCAGTAGGAAGTTTACTCATCCTTCAAAGTCCAGCTCATATGTCACCTTCTCTGCGAAGCCTTCCTGGATTTCCTCCAGGCAGCAGAGTCACCCTCTGCTCTGGATTCTCCAGGCAGGCAGAGTGAACTGTGCCTGAGATGCTGTGACCACACTCAGCACACAGCACCAGGCCCTGAGCTCCTTGGAGCACCCAGCTTGCTACCACGCCCTGGGATCTCCAGCAGCACCACGCACAGAACCTTGCACACAGTAGGCGCTCCAATGTTCATAAGTGTGCAACTGTGTAATTGTGTGCTTACCCATGCCTGAATACATCTGTGAAACGAACACCCAGAAAGGAAGAATTGGAGAGCTGGCTGAACCCCCCGAAGGTTGCCCGGGGTGGTGGTGGGGGAACACCTGTCTACCTCTCCCCCTGTCTGCCTCAACCCCAAGCCCAGAGCCCACCAAATCCAAATGGTTTTTTATCAGTGATGAAACAATAGATGATCTTTTGACATTTCCCGGGCTGTTTGGAAGGAGGAAAGATAATATGTAATAAATTCATATACTACTCTGTGTTTCTTGGCTCCAGCAGCTCCATTTCCATCTCTTTATGCAGGAGTCCTGGGGAGCTGAAATCCTTGATAATGCCAAACAATTCAACACTTTTTTCTTTTTACTCTGTCTGCACCACAAAAAAAAAAAAAAATATATATATATCGACTTTATGCTGGCAGCTGTGGGAAGTGAAATCAGATGCCACATTCCTTCTTGCATGCAAGAGAAGTCAGTCCTGCTTTGAAGGCCCTGCCCTACTGGAGGGTCTTTGGGAAGGAGAGCCTAGGACCTCATGTCTGGTTAATCCAAGGTGAAGGGCAGCCTGGTCCCACGTCCCCGCATGGTATACAGGCCGGTGGATCTTGCTCCTGAGGGGCCTGGGACAGACTGAGCCATTTTCTTTCTGTGCCCTTCTAGCTCTACCGCCCGCGGTCCTTTCTCAGTCTGTCCCAGCAGCTGACGGGCTGCATCTGGTCTGACTCCAGACAAAACCTTCCTGAGCCAGAGCCAGCCCAGGGCCCGGGAGGTTAGTAGAGCAGGCTGATGCCTTCGAGCTCAGATTCTCAGCTCAAGCAGCACATTACAGCCCAGGGCCAGAATCAGCATCTATTAGCAGCACCTCCGTTTCCCAGAGAAGGGGACTGGGGACGAGCGGAGGACGAGGCTTGTCCAGGGCCACACACCGCACTCTGCTAGAGCCTCAAACCTCTTCTTCCAGCCTGTAGGCTGGAGGTGTATCTATTTGTCCATCCACCCTTTGAGTCCGCTAACGAGTCTTAAATGCCTGCCATGTGCCAGGCACTGTGCTCAAGTCCCAGGAAGCTTGATCCTGAGTAGGCAGGGGTGGGGGGGGTGGGGGCGTTGGGGGGGTGGGGGGGTGGTTTGCTCTCAGGTTTCCCCACAGAGACAAAGTGCAGGGCTCTGCCTATTTGCATCTAGGTGGGGTCTATCAGGACAAAGAATATGCGGCTTCAGCAGGCATTTCCAACTCCCCCAGCCTTCCCTACCCATACCCACCTCCCCCACAGCACACACACACACACACACACACACACTCACTCACCTACACTCCAGCTGCCCTAAAGCACACTGAGTACCCAGAGGGCGGGCAGGGGGACTGTTACACAATCGTTACACAATAGACTAGTGATTCAGAGTGTGGCCTTGAGATCCTAAATACTGGGATTTGAATCTTGGTCCTACTCCTTGCCAGCTGGGGACTGGGGCAGGTGTCCCCTCTGTGCCTCAGTGCCCTCTTGTGTGAAATGGGGATAATAACGGCAACAGCCCAAAAGAGGATGAACTAGAACAATACGTGCACAGGGCCCAGCACTGAGTGTTCAAACACCGCTTGCTGCTGCCATTAGTAGTAGTCGTAGTCTGACAGGGAGGGGTCCAAAGAGGGCTAAATGGGTTGGGGTGGTGGTGGTGCAGAACAGAGAGTTCTCTAGCCCTAGCCTTGGCCAGGTTTGTTCCCTCCCAAGCAGTTTCTAAAAGGGCCACACCAATATGAGGCTGGCAGCCACCCCTTTCAGCCTGTTGCTTGTCCCCACACACTGCCCTGCAGGGGAGGGCCCTGAGGCACTGTTGCAAGCTTTCTCTCTCTCCTTCCTTGGGGGAGAGTAGGGGCAAGCACCAGAGGACAGTGACCCTGACCCCGGACAGTCAGCCCAGGGGTGATGAGCATCAGCCTTTCATGGGGAAAGAGAGCCATCAGTCTCCCAGGCCAGTGCCTGCCTTTCACTCCCAGCCACAGTGAGGGGAAGGCAGGGGTGAGGGGGGCATATCTCAGAAATAGGGAAGAGACTAAGCGACTTCGGGCCCCTCTGGGTTCGCTCTGCAGTTTTGGGGGAGCATCTAGGTCACTCCTGACCCAGGACCAGAGCTCAGGAAAGCCCAGAGGGAAGCAGGGGGCAGGATACAAGGGGACCCAGCCTGCCCCAGCTCCTGGGTTCCTCCTTCACCCTCTCCAGGAGGAGGAACCAGGAGGCCCTCGAGACAACTTCAGACTCCCGCCAGTGCGACTGGTGGAACTCTTCTACATCCCCTTCTTTCTCCCAATCAGTCTTTGAGATGAACATGGCAGACATAATTGGCCCCATTTCATAGATTAACATGTTGAGGCGCAGAGATGCTGAATGTCATGAGTAAGTGGTGTTGCCAGGATTTGAACCCACCTATCCTGATTCCTGGTGGAGCATACCTTCCCTTCACCACCCTGCCTTCACTCTGCCCTGAGTGCTCAGTTCCTCATTTCCCCAAAAAGGAAGCCGAGGGGCTCATGAACTACACCCCGAATCCTGCACCTGGGGAGGGGAGGTCAGCAGAGGCCCACACTCAGGCTGGAGCCAGGATTAGAACTTGGCCTGAGGAAACCTGACAGGTGCTTTTGGACTTCTGACTTGAGAATGGATGGTCGGGTAAGGACTGAGGAAGGGAAAACAAGGTCTGGCCCAGAGGCCTGTCCCGTGAGTTGAGGAGAACGTGGGAATAAGTGGAAGGTCAGGGGGTCCCCATCTGAGCCTCAGGTCTGACCACTTCCGACGGAGGCTTGCAGCTGAGCTGGCAGGTGCATCCATTCCAACTACTGACTCAGTTCCTGATGCCGTGCTAACAGCTACCCGTCCAGGAGCTCCGAGCTCCCTGCCTGGGAGACCTCCCTGCATGCAGCCAAGGCTCAGTGTTCTCAGGGCACTGTTGGGGGGGCACAGGAAAGGAGGCTCTGATTATGTTTTCATCCGGACCAGAGTCTGCGACAGCCCCGCTAGCTATTGCCCTCTGTGCTTCGTTCGGGTTTAGAAAGAGCCCTCTCAGGAGGCCGGGCTGAAGGCTAGGCCGCCCGGGGACGCAGGGGGGAGGCAGTAATGTTCCCACAGGGCTGCGACCAGTCCTTTGGCTCCAGAGCATTCCACGTGGGCTTCCAGCCAGGACATTCATGTACAGGTGGCCCCCGACGTTCATGTCCCTCAGCACGAGGGACCTTTCTAGACTTCCCATGCTCAGCTGTATGGGTCCCCTAGGCAAGGCACTCATCGGCCCCATCTGTATTTCCACAGTTCAGGAGCTCCTCTGTGTCCTCGATGCCACTTTCTGAGGGACCTGAGCCCCCGCTCTCTAGCTTGTTCAGTCGGGCCTGTGCAACTGCCGCTCCTTCGTCACCCTCCCTCTACGTGGGTCTTCCCAGACCTTAAAAGCACTCTTCTCCCCTCTAGCATAGGCTCAGCTCGGTCCAAGGATCTCCTGTTGAGCAACCCACCCCGCCCCGTGACAGGTCCATCATGTCACGTGGCAGCAAGAACAAAAGTGATTAAAACCATTTGTCCTCAGAGGGGTTATGATCTGGAGGGAGTTACTGGAATGTGACCCTTATGGGGAGGGTAATGTGGGGCTCAAAGAAGGGCCAGGTCCATGCGGGGGAGGAGATGATGCTGACTTGGGCCCAAACAAGCAAAAAGAGGGGACGAGGATTCCAGACAGAGGAAATAGCATTTGCAAGGGTAGGAAATAGTACAGCAATGCAGGAAATGAGGAGAAGTTTATGTCTTTGATGGAGATGAGGCTGGTGAGGAGGACGGAGGCCAGGTTATGGAGGGCCCCACATGCCAGCTTCAGACGCTTGGCCTTTATCCCTCCAGGAACAGCTGTTTGCTTGAATGCATAGCACTCCCCGCAGAGATTTGCTTCAGATGTCACCTCCTCCAGGGAGCCTTCTCTGACTTCCCCAGAATTAAATGAGGCATGATGAGTTCCTACTTTCCCTACAGTACTTATTACATTGCTAAGTTTTTGTTTAAATCGCTGTTTCCACCACTAGCCTGGAGATCACATAGAGTTTTCTATTCGTTTTAGGTCCCCAGAAATGGCAGAGGGCCTGACATACTCAGGTGCTTACTAAGTATGTTATGTATAAATGAAGGAGAGCAAATTGAAGTCAGATGATCTATTTACTCCCTGCCCTCTGCCTCCACTCTGAATCCTCAGCTTAAATAATAAGTGTTGATTAATATCTGTACTGATCTGTTTCCTCATCCACATCATGGAAATAATAGTACTCTGAGGATTGTTTCAAGGAATAAATGATATAAGTAAAATTGCTTAAGATAGAACTTACTGCATGGTAAGTACCCTATAAATGTTAGCTTCCCTTCCCTGTCATTCAGCTCGTATTTATTAATTGCCTTCTATGTGCCAGGCACTGTTCTAGGCACTGGGCTCATAGCAAGAAGCAAAATAGACTCCCCGTCTTCGTAATGCCCTTCCAAGTGGGTGAGATAGATAATGCCAGATGGAGAAGATAAGAGCAAAGGAGAAGAATATGCCAGAACAAAGAGGAGTTGTCCCAGGGGTCAAGGCAGGGGTGGGGGTGGGGGAGTCAGGGAACTGCATGGGTGAGATGACCATTGAGCAGAGACTTAAAGCGACTAGAGAGTGGTCAGGGCAGGAGGGGTGTGTTGGAAGAAGAGCAAGGAGGCCAGCGTGGCTGGAGCAGAGCCAGCTGGGAGATGTGGCAGGACCGACTGGCAAGGATCTGGAGCAGGTAGGGCCTCAGGAAGACTGAATTTTCACTCTGAATGAAATGGAGGCCATTGGAGGCTTTTGAGCGGAAGAGTGGCGCAATCTGATTATCATTTTAGTTGGAGACTCTGGCTGGCTGTGGGGGTTGACAACAGGCTGCAAAGGGTGACGAAGGACGGCAGGTTGGGGGCCAACTGCAGCACTCCAGGCGAGAGACAGTGGAGCCTGGGACCAGAGTGGGAGCAGTGGTGAGAAGCTTGGCCTGCCAAGGCTTCGGAATTCATTGCTGTAGTGTGTGTGAGAGAGAGAGAGAGAGAGAGGCCAGGATGACCCCAAGGTATTTGACCTGAGCACCTGGAAGCCTGGATTTGTCCTTCACAGAGATGGAGAAGGCTGCCTCCCTTGCGCTAGCTGGTGCGGGGGTGGAGAGAACAAAAGAACATTCTCCAAATGCTTATACACACGTGGGGCAGGGGGAGAATTACGCATGGTATGTATGAGGGAAGAATAAGAAGTAGCAGTCTATGAAGGGATAAACCAAATAGAAGCCAAACGGCAAAATGACACAGATGAGAAAGGTTACGGCTGGTCAGGAAGGGGGTCACTTGTGTTGGCTCAGGCTCCGAAACGGCCCTTTCTGAGGGCCACCTTCTCGCCAAATCCAGTGACCTTGTCTCAGACCTCATTTCCTTTGGGCTCATTGTCCCACGTGACCCTAGGATCTACCCTGCTCTGGGAGGACCCGCCCACAGCTACTGCTTCCCTGTGCTGCCCTCCCGCCCCCCTGCTCCAGCTCACTGTGAGCTCCCCCTCCAGAGCCCTGCCCCGTCCCCCCAGAGGCCTGTCCCCACAGGGTCCCCACAGCGCTCTCTGGCTCTGAGGGGGCCGTGTGCACGCACATGTCTGCCCACGTGCACGCGCGGATTTGGTCTGTGAGTGTGTGTGACTCTCAAGTCTTCCTCTCTAGAGCTGACTGCTCGGCTGAGGAGTTTCCTCTCCCCTGGACACTTATTTTTGATGTCTAGTTACCACCTCATGTGCAGGCTGAGCTCGGTGCCTCCCCCCTGCCAGGTCCTCACTTCGCCTCACCTCACTGGTTTCTTTCTTTTTTTTTTTTTTTTTTTTAAATTTTTTATTTATTTATTTGAGAGAGAGGCAGTGAGAGAGCATGAGCGAGGAGAAGGTCAGAGGGAGAAGCAGACTCCCCGTGGAGCTGGGAGCCCGATGCGGGACTCGATCCTGGGTCTCCAGGATCATGACCTGAGCCGAAGGCAGTCGTCCAACCAACTGAGCCTCACTGGTTTCTGTTAGTGGCACCATGGTTGTGCCAACACGCTGGCTCCAGGCCTCAGATTCCCCTTTGGCCGGTTCCTCCTCCCCGTCCTCTCCTCCATGAAGTCATCCAGCCCTCTCCCTCCACTCTTCCTCCTGAGTAAATTCCTGCGACACTGTGACCCTGTCTCTAGCTTCCCCGCCTGGTCAGTCCTCCTGGAGGCCACAGCCAGACTGACCTGACTAAAGCCTGATCTTCACTCTTCCACTCTTCTGCTGGAGAAATCCAAGTGGGTTCTCATTTCCAGCAAGACAGAGCTCCAGCTCCTCAGCCTGATGTTTACTTGTCCCTGTTGTCACTTCTCACTTTTAACCCTCACTGGGCCCCGGTACTCAACCCTGAGGCGGATGGTGGAGGGAGCTGGTGATAGTTGGGCACCTAGGAGTGCTACCCATTACCTCACCTCATGGCAGCCCCCTGAGGTAGAATCACCATATTCATTTTGCAGGTGAAGAAATAGACTCTTAGTAGTGGACTCTTCCCCTCACTCTGGAAGTCACAGAGTTAATGAGGAACAGTCCTGGGAGCGACACTCAGGCCTTTTTAACTTTATGGTTCCCACCCTTTCCATCATACCCTACTGTGCCCTACACACATTAACCTTTCCACTGTGGAGACATGGCTCATACTTTTCTGCTCATTCACAATGCCCTGCCAGTTGGCCTCCCCACCCCACCCTTCCCCTTGACCCCTACCGCCTTATATTCTTTATGGCCCAGCTCCTGGGTCTCTTTCTCCTCTGATCCCAATTCTCCCAGCTTCTCTACTTGGCATGGGTATCTCCTTTCTTTTTGTGCCTAAGTCAGTTGTTTTCTGTACCCTTCCTCTGGCCACCTAGTTAGAGAAAGCCGTCCACTGTGATGGCAAGCTCCAAAAGAGCAGGGGCTGGTCTCAGACTCCTGGCTATCCCACACATTCTGTTAGGCCCCAAAGGAGATGGTCCATAAATACTTGTGGAAATGAAAATATGATAATAACTAGTTCTTTAACAGAAACACTCAAAACAACTTCTAGCAAGAAACATTTGCATTTCAGTTTATTGTGTTAATTTCCTCTAGTTAACGTGGAAATAATTGTCTGAAGTTACAAGTAGGATAGTAATGTTAGGAAGCTTTGTTATTTAAGAATAATATTATTACAACATTGGTGGCAGTGAGCTGCGGAGTTCAGCTTAGGAGACAACTTCCTTCCTTGGCATACACTTTTCCACTGCTCAGGATATTCTGCAAAGTTCTGATTTTTTTCCTCCCTCCATCAACGTCTGAGGAAATGAGATTAAAGGTAATATCCACAGCCATTTTGAACATATTTGAATAAGAGGTAAGGGGGAAAAGGGAGAAGGTACTGTATTTCCCCAGGTATAGAGATAGAGAGCGTGTGTGTGTGGTATATGTGTGGGGGGGTGTGTATAGGGTATGTGTGTGTGGTATGTGTATGCTATGTGTGTATATAGTGTGTATAGTGTGTCTATATGGTGTGTTGTGGTGTGTGTGTAAGGTATGTGTGTGTGTGTGGTGTATGGTACTTGTGTGTGGCGTGTATGTAGTATATGTCTGTGTGATATATGTGTGGTATGTATGTGTGTGGGGGGTGTGTGTGGTAAAAGTATATGGTGTGTGTGTGAGGTTTATATTTGCTGTGTGTGTGGTGTGTGTGTGTGGTGTGTATGTGGTATATGTATGTGTGATGTGTGTGTGTGGTATGTATGAGGTATGTGTATGTGTGATGTGTGTGTGTGGTGTGTGTATGGGATGTGTGTGTGTGTGTGTGTGTGTTATAACTAAACTAACTTCCCCGAGGCTGGCCACTAAGAAAGACTGATTCTTTCCAAAGTTTGAAAAGATCTGCAAAAGACAAAGAACTGAGAGCAAGAGGGAAAATCTTTCAGATCTAAGACCAGAAAGGTGTTTGTCCAAGAGGCCAGACAAAGAACAAGGAAATGAACTACTGAAGAAGGAAGATCTCTTTTGGAGAAAGAAAATCAAGTAACACCTCACACTTGAGCGAGCTCCCTCGGGAGAGAGCCCCTCTCCGTACCTCCAACCTCCCCCTGAAGACACTCACCAACAGAAAGCAAAGGGAGAGGGAGCTACATTTCCCTCACTTGCCCCATTAGTCAGATACCTGCTCACTTCCAACACATGGTGTTGGCCTAAAAAAAAAAAAAAATTAAAATTTGTTTTTGTGATTAGGCAATTAAAAGCATATGGTCAAGGAGGTAAGGAATTGAAGCAGCACAGGATGATACAGATAGGAAAAGCTATTTCTCCCACTTCTGAGCCTGAACCCCCCATTCCTCTGCTCTACCCCCAGGGGCAGTTACTGTTACTATGGTGTGCCTGCTCCCAGACAGATATATTTCTGACATAAATGGCTTCATGCACACAGTGCTGGTCTCTATCTTGGGTTTTCCCTTTGGTTTTGGGCTGAAAATAAGCCTACATGGCCCACAGTGATTGCCCCCGCAATCACCCCCACCAAATGAGCCCAGTAACACCCACAGTCTGTCCCCACTCTGGGTTCTTGTTCCCACTGTACCTCTTCCTCCACTTCCACATTTCACATGCACACCAAGTGTGGGTAATGTCCCTGGTCTTGAACTGATCTACTTCCTCTTTTCCAAGGCAAGCAACTGTCAAGGATAGTGTGACTTGGTCTTTACGTTTGAGAGAAGCCCAGCCTGCTCTCCAGGACCTCAACGACCTCAACATTACTGATAGCAAAGGGATGGGAGAAAGGAAGGGGTTGCTGTTGCTGACCTCAAGGACAAGAGCTACTGAGTTCCGACAGTCCTGAAGGGAGTGCCCACTACATGCCCCGACTTGTAGTAGGAGCTGGGGATTCAAACTTGGAGGCTGCTTGCAGAGGACTCAGCAGCAGTGCCCCCAGAATCAACATTACTATCGGAAGGAGTTTCTTAAAACCGAACGGGCAGGGGTCAGCCCCTCACCCCCACCCCACCCCTGAGCATGCACCAAAGGGAAACCAGTGGGGACTGGCACGCACTCCTCTCCCGTGCCTGCCACCGCCACCACCAGAGACTGTCATTAACAGCTTTGTCCCAGGCTCTCTGATTTACATGTACAAATACTCGCTGTCAGGGGCACGAGCCCCAGAGAGCAATAATAGATTCTGGTGGTAGCAGATGCAGATGCAGGAAATAAAAACAAAAATGAAACACGCTAGCCTGGCAGAACTCAATGCTGGGAGAAATCCCGGGGGTGGGGGGTGGGGGGAGAAAAGCCTGTGGGAGGTGGATGGGAGGGTCTATCGGATCAAGTATTGATTGCTTGGTCTTCCACAAAAGCTAGCCTAGGATTCTTTTTCTAAAAATTGTGGTCACATATATAACATAAAATAGGCCCTTTTAACCACTTTTAAGTGTACAATTCAGTGGCATTAATTGTATTCATAATTTTGTATAACCATCACCACTGTTTCCAAGACTTTTCCATGACCGCAAACGGAAACTCTGTACCCTTTAAGCAGTAACTCCCCATCCCTGCTATCCTCCTACCCCTGGTAACCTCCGATCTGTTTTCTGTCTTTATGAACTTGCCTTTTCTGGCTATTTCATATAGGTGGAATTACATAATATCTGGTCTTTTGTGTCTAGCCTTTATTCACTTAGTATCCTGCTTTCCAGGTTCATCCATGTTGTAGGAGGGCACTAGAGCCTATGGGCACACCACATCTTGTTCATTCATTCATCCGCTGATGGACACAGCTTGTTTCCACCTTTTGGCTATTGTGAATAATGTTTCTGTGATTACGTACATATTATACAAATATATTTTGTATTCTCTGTATTCCATTCGTTGGGGTGTAGATCTAGGAGTGGAATTGCTGGGCCATGTGGAAAGTCTGTGTTTAGCTTTTTGAGGAATGGCCCTACTGTTTCCCGCAGTGGCTAGCTTAAGACCTGGAAGGATGACTCAGTCCCTGCTCTAGCAGATGGGGCTCTGGATACCTTGGTCCTGGGAGACCACCTGCCATACTCCGGCATGGCTACCCCGGCCTGTGGCAGAATGAGGGAGGAAGAGCCCAGAGCTGAGGACCATCAGAGTAGGGTCCAGCCGGCCTGTCCTCCAAGTTGCTCCCCAGTGTGCGCAGCCAGGGCTTGGAAGAGAGCCCACTGTAAGCCCCTACTATGCGGGGCAGGGAATCCTAGGGTCCCCCCACCTGCCTCCTGTTTTATATTTGAGACAGTGAGGCCCAGAGATCTGATGACACCTAACCTAAGTCTCCTGTCCCTTATTTTTTTCTGCTGTACCGTCCTCCCAGCACCTGGACGAAATGGGGCTGCCCAGGGTGGAGTGAGAAAATTCGCCCTCAGTGCCGCAGCTCTACAGCGGTGGTGAAACTGGTGTTGGCCTCGGCTCCCTCTACCAGAATCTCCTTTCTCCCACCAACCAACCTCGCCTGGTTCACTCCCGTCCACCCCTTCCCAGCTCCGCTCAGGTGTCACCACTCACTCCCTATCCCCTCAGTGGAGGTGGACGCCCTCCTCTGGGCTCCCTCAGGAATTCACTGTCAAGGCTGTTGTCACACACTTGCTGTTTTTAGCTTCCCATCTGCTTCCCCCACTGTAAGGTTAGCATCTCAAGAGCAGAAAATGAGCATGCTACGTGTGTCTCCCTAGGACAAGGATGGTACCTAGTGTTTGTCGAATGAATGAATGAATGAATGAATGGAAGTAATTGAGTGAACGAACTCTGTGCTCTTTATAAATAACTGTGCTGCTTAATCAATGTTTATTGACCCAGTGAATGAATGAGTGAATGGCTGAATGGGATCCCAGGGGCTGAGTGAGCTTGTGGAGTAGACTCTTGGCTCATGGTCAAACCCTTGCTCACTCACGCACTCCCTTACCCACGTAGTCCTTCATTCATCACAGTCACTGCTACGTGTCCAGTCCTACTAGGTACTGGGGTTCAGATACAACTGAAGACTCTGCTCCTGTCATCAGGAAGCCCGCAGTAGAGTAAGTGGAGACCCAGGGAAACCAGGAGTGTGCTTCAAGCCACTCTAGTTTCCCCAAAAGCACGAAGGGACTCGCATCACATCCAAACCCCGTCCGGGGCCTTCTCAGCTCCACCAGTTGCTGGGCACAGCTGGCTGCGGGAGGAGGGGCCAATAAGCATGCTGCACACACCTGTCCGAGGCTGCTCCAAGGATCCAGGGGCTGGAGAATTAACGACCAGGAGGATTTTTGGAGCTCCCAGAACCCAGCCCAGCTCACATCAGAGACCGCATTCCCCTTTAGGGATTCATTCACTCTGCGCAGCTGGTTAATTTTTCATCAAGGGGCGGGGGTGGGAGTTGGGAGAGAGCTCTGATCCCTCACTCTTTCATGTTGGGGGTGGAGGAGAAACACAACATCCTATCCATTTTATTTTTTAGATGAAATAGGAACAGATTGTGGTTGCCAGGCAAGACCCAGCCCTCACAGGGCTCGTGCTTCTGCTGTGGGCTGATTAACGGTTATTGGGCAAAGGATAAAGCATCCAGACGGCTCAGGCCTCCGGTGAAGGTGCGTACACATTTAATGAGCACCGGGTGACATGTTAGTGGTGAGCAGCCATTTTTTGTGAAAAGTGATTTAAGGTTTCCAGTCTTCCATCCCACCATCATCTCCTCTCCCATTAGGACCAGGTCGGATTAATGCCATGCTCTGGTCTGGGTAACATTTGTTCTTTTCCTTTAGGAGCACCCCCTTCTCCACGGAGCCTCTAGCTGCAGCACCAGGGGCAACTATTTCTGCTTAAATCTGACCCAGACCCTGAAAGCATGGGGCTGAAAATGAAACTTCAGTCATCCAGAAAATGGGAATGGAAAGAATAAGAAACTGGCCTCATCAGTAAGTGGGACTGGAGGTAGCAAAGTACATTCACATCCATTATCTCACTAGATCCTCATTCAAAATCAGGTGCCCCAAATTTGAGGTGACCCCAGAAGGGCTATGGAGCAGACACTATCATCCATCATACCCATTTTGGGGAAAAGGATGCTGGAGGACAAAGTCGCATTCTCCGCCCAGGTCATGTAGTGGCTAGGTCAGTGGCTGAGGAGGGAAGGGGTCCAGAGCCAGAGAGGAGAAGGGGCTCACTTCCGTCCTTATTTCCGGGCTCCCTCTACTGTGGGAGTTCCTCCCTACCCCACCCAGCAGCTGAGATGCCTTCCACTGGTCAACAGGGCCCCTGCTGGCCTGCGATGGACTCGGCTTGAAGAGCTGACCATTTCCTGACTCCATGTCCACCTTCCTGAGATGTCCGCACCCCGGACAGCTGGGAGAGATAATTTCTGGTCAATCAAAAACGAAAAACCACCTATTGCGTACCTAGCCTTGTGCTCTCTTGTTATGTGCTCCTTGTAAGATGTAATACATGGTTCCCCTTCTCAAGAAGAAGGCAATGTTATCGTTGAGACAAAATCTCCACGGAGGCATCTGATAGAGGGTGTGTGTTAAACAGCCAACATCAGCGCTTCCCCACCTTTGGTGTGCTTATGAATATTTAGTCTGGGATCTTGCTCAAATTCCGATTCGGTAAGTCTGCGTCAGGAGCCGAGACGTGCTGAGGCATTTCTAACAGTCTCCCAGATGCTGCTGCTGCTGCTGGTCCTCAGACCACACTTGGAGTAGCCAGGCTCTGTATGGTCCGTGTTGTGACAAGTCAGAGGGCGAGGCTGGTCAGAAAGAGCTTCCTACAGGAGATGCACTCATGTGTGGTATGGAGGACCGGAGGGCCAGAAATATGCAAGCAAGAGGGAAAACAGGCTGTTGCAATTCTCAACAGAAACTCTGGGGGCCGATGGATCATGGGGACGCAGAAGAGGCCTAGTAGAACAGACTCTCAGTGGGACATTGGAGGCCTGAGGCCAAGAAACCTGTCCCAATTGTGTGACCCTGGGCTTGTCACTTCTTCAAACGGGCCCCACTTTCTTCCTCTCCAAAGGAGGAGTTCCGTGGCTCCCAGCCTGGGCAGCACATTAGAACATCTGGGCAGCTTTTAAAAGAAAACAACACCTGGATTCCTTCCTGAGAGGTTTTTATATAGTGGTCTGGGGAAGGGCTCAGGCCCAGGTAGTTTTAAAAAGCCCCCCAGTGATTCTAATGAGAAGCCTGGTTGAGATCTCTGTACTGGGTGACCTTAAGCATCCCCCCGCCCTCAAACCTTGCTCTCTCATCTTTACGTTTGGATAGAAAGCACCAGGACTCCTGGCTTCTATTGCCTGGCATTCTGCCTAGAGTGAAAAAACAAAAAACAAAAAACAAAAAACCCTATAGTATTAGAGAAATCCTAAGAAAAGCTTCACCCCAATGCCAGAAATCTGAGCATTTCTCCGGTGGAGGCCAGGTGGAGGGGCTGTCCGGCCCATCTGGTTCCCATTAATCCCAGAGCATGTTTCACATCCCTGGCAGGTCCTTGGAGCTGGGAGCAGCCCCCTGGGTGGCCCTCAGCAGGGGCTTTTCAAGCCAAGCCCTGCTGACAGGCTGCAGGGCTCTGTGGGGCCCTCCTGGCTTCCAAGTCACTTGCCCCCTCTTGGGGGTAGAATCCCAGGCAAATTGGAAACCAAAGACGGCAGATGCAGGAGCTTGGCCTCTCTTTCATTAGTGGTCTGTCACAAAGCATAAAGGGCTTCGATAACTTCTGTAGCTCAGCAGCAGCTAAGGAGACCCGGGAGGAAGAAGATTCATTTGTTCCCCCAGAAGACTGAGTCTTCAAGAATTTCCAGCTCCTTTCGTCCCCCACCCCCCCACTCATCCGGGAACTAGCCCACACCCACATGTTGCTGTCTGCCTGGAGATTCCTAGGCTTTGGAGACCGTGCTGAGGGAGTGATTACCCCATCTGGTGGGGCCCCGAGGACCCTTCCGCCTGCCAACATGGGTGGAGAGTCAGGCTCTGTTTCCATAAGGACCCCAGAGCATTTGGCTGCTAACACATCCTTCCCCAGGCTGCAGGCGTGACAGCTCTGTGTGGGGGGAGGGGGAGGCATGGGTCTGCGGTGTGAGCCGCCCACCAGTCCCAGAGTGGCTAAGCAGGGTAGGTGGAGTAGGGGGTGGGTGGGTAGCCCAGGTGGAGAGTGCCTGAGCTGAGTCTCCATCTGAACTCTCCCCGAAGGGATGCTGCTTCTCCTGCTTTCACTGGCTGCTCCCTAGATGGTATGGTGTTCTGGTTCGGCCTGGGCTCTGGGGTCAGACATCCCACCTACCAGCTGGAAGACCTCGGGCAAGCTAACGCGACTGTTGTGCCTCCGTTTTCTCAGCTACAACATAGGGTAATAAAATATGTGCCTCATAGGGTGCTGGTGAGGACGAATGTGGTAAGATTCTTGATAGTGAAAGTTGGAGGGAGAGAAAGGTCAGAGACAGAGAGGTCTCCCCAGCTGGCAAGTTCTCAGGCAGCAGGGAACTCAGAGCTGCTTGCTCGAGTGAGCTGGAGGAGAGGACCCAGGCACAGCACATGCTTTGCAGGATGAAAGCATCTGTAATGCCCTCCTTCTCAGGAAAGGACAAAAATCTACAGGCCGCACTTTGTCTGATGCTTACAACATGTGCTAGTGTTCCCTGCACATTCTGGCCAAATCAGCATGGGAGACTCTGGCCAAATAGCAACGCCAGCCCCTGGATTGGGAAAAGGCCAAGGGCCACGCCTGCAGATGTCCCTCCCAGAGGGAACCCGGGGGTTTGTCGGGGGGTGGGGGGGACAGGGAGGGAGGAAGGAGAGCATACTGCAAACGCTTCCCCAGCCAGTGCTCAACCAGAGGCCAGCAGGTTAGCAGCTGGGAGGCCCAGCACTGCCACCAGCCAGCCCCAGCGCCCAGGGGCAGGTTGTGGGCAGTGGGGAGGAGGGGCTCCTAGAACCCCAGCGGGTAGCGAGGGGTGGCACAGTGGGTCAGTGCCCACCAGTCCGTTCCACTGATGCCATACTTCCATGAAGTCTGGTTAAACTTACTTTGAAAAAATTGAAGAAATTGAGTAAAAATCCATTTTACACAAAATTTTAGTTTAGGGGAAGAAATTATTTATGTTTCAAAAGGATTCCTTCCAGTGCAAAATTATTTACCATGGGACTTGTCAGTAACAGATTCCTAACACCTTTAGGATATGACTTGATTTTTAAAAACTCAAAAGACAAGCACATTTTCAGGAACCCAAATTTGTGAAGCATGGAAATTTCTTTTAGGTACCGCTTCTTCATTTTTAACCCACTTGCAGCCATGGCTTCCCTGTCCCCAGTTCTGTCCTTCACCACTCCTTTATTCTTTCCATGTCTCCCCAGTTACATCCATAACTGAGTATGTCCTACATGGCCAGCTCTGGGCTGGGGGCGTATCTTATGGTCTCTCATTAATCCTCACAAGACCCTCCCGTGCCCTGTCCCTCGTTCATGGCACACCTGAGAACCAGTGGTGTGCAGGTGAATATTTCACAGTCTGCTCTCTGGACAACAGCACCCACCATAACCAAGTCCAAGCTACAGTGAGAGAAGAGAGCCGCCATTACACCACCCAGCCGTGACAGGCATGAACAACCTCAAGGACAGCGCTAATAGTAAAATGGAGCGAAATGCTTAGGATCTCATACATTTTTAGTATTTCTTACCATTGTTTTTGTTTTAATCTTAGTGAAATATATACAATAAAACTGACACCTTTAAACATTTTTGTAGGCTCTAATGGTCAGCATGGTGGCCACAGTTCATAATACTGTGTGTACTGCATATTTGAAAGTCACTCAGAGATTAAATCTTAAAAGTTCTCATAACAAGAAAAAAATCTGTAACTCTGTATAGTGATGAATGTTAACTAGACTTACTGTAGTGGTCTTTTTGCACTATGTACAAATATCGAATCGTTATGTTGTACCCTGGGAACTAAAATAACGTTATATGTCCATTATACCCCAATTTAAAAAAAAACAACAACAGACTTCTAAGTGTACCATCACTGCTGTTAAGTACATTCACACTGTTTACAAACATAACCACCGTTAATTTCCAGAATTTTTTATCATCCCAAACAATAACTCTGCACCCATTCAACAAGGACTCCCCATACCTTTGCATTAAAAATAGAATTTATTAAACTTAAGTTTACATAATCTAATTTTAATCATGGCCATGTTTAACCAGTGGCTTGAAAAATTCCTGAAAATGCAATCAACAGCTTTCGCAAACTGGGACAAGCTGGTCCCAGCACAGCACTGTGTAGAAACTCAGGACCCCTCGGCATCTGCTACCTTTACTCACGGTAATGTAATGATAATGACGTCAAGCACAGCATCTGAAATGCAGCCTTTCATGTAAACCTCATGGCAAACCTAGAAGTTAGGTCATTTATTATCCCCACTTTATGGATGAGGATCCCGACAAGGCTACACCGAAGCTTAGGAGAAGCTAAATGACTCATAGCCCTAGATCACATCCGAATTCCTCAACCCAGCTGTCAGGACGATGAACTGGGCCTTCTTTATTTATATAGTTTGATTTCTCAACACCAGCCCATGTCCTTATCCCCAGTGAGGCATTGGGACAGAACTGGCAATCTGGGATAGGTTTTCTAAAAGTTCCTTTTCGTTCTAGCACAAGAGTCCTTTTCAAGGCAAGCCAGCTGCAGAGGAGTACCAGCCTGAGTCTTAGCTTTGGCTCCACCTCTGAGATACTGAGAAAATCACAGTCCCTAGGACTTGGGGTCCCCAACTGAAGAATGAGGGGGAGCAACAGTCTCTGTGGTCTTAATTGCTCCAGAATCTAGTATGCTATGGGACATTTCTGCCTAATAGACCAGGGAAAGCAGGAGAAGCCCAGATTCTATTCTCTGTCCTGTGGCAGCTCACTCCCAGCCGTGGATCCTTGCAGTGCACTCAGACTGGAGTAAAGCCTCCCATACTGTCAGTCCCAAGCAGAAGCATACTGGGTACCTGAAAACTGGACCCAGGAATGCCCTCGCAGAAGCTGAAAGACCTCAGCAGGAAAGGGCTGTCAGTGAAGAATGGTTTGGAGGAGGCCACTCAGATCTGGGGGTGGGGGCCGAAAGAGGATCAGATGACCTCCAGAAGTCCCCAGTGTCCTCTCCCCAAGGAAGCTGGTCTTGTGGGTTTCCTGAGCTAGATTGATTCCAGACCTGGAATCCATCATCCCCTTCATAATACAAATAATCACCAAATGTGCTCAAGCACTCGGTAGCCTGGATACTCACTCTAGCAATTCTCTGTGTGGACGGTGATTAGACCATCATTATCTTAATGCTTCTTAATTTATCTTTCTGATTAGCAACTTACCATTTTATTTGCAAAAAATAGCCTTCTGCTGGGTGGAAGCCAGCCGAGCACAGCAGCTGTCATTTTCTCTGTACTAAATCAGGCCAGGCTTAAGTTGGTTTTCTGGTGATGCTATTTCTTGTGTCTTGGCGCTAACACACATCACAATCCATCATGGTTGTTGTTGGAAAGGCTCACCCCCGGGGGGCTGCAGGCGGAGAGGTCACCTCTACCCAGGGAAGAGGTCCAGGATAAGACACCCCCTCCCCTAGCAATGCACTCAGGGAAGGGCTCGCAGAGTCTGACCCAAGTCTTGCCCTGATGGGGCAGCCCACGGGGCAACGCAGTGCTGAGACTAGAAGCAAAGTCAGTGGTGTGTGTAAACATAATAAAATCTGCTGTCTCAAAAGCACCTGCCCTGTGCCAGGCATCCTATGAAGCGCCTGATATCCACGATCTCGTTCAGTTCTCAAAACAACTCTATAGGTGTGTGCCGTTGCCATTCTCCCTTACAGACGGTAAGACCAAGGCTGAGACGAGTCCCGTAATTTGCCTATGGCTTGTAGGTGGCAGAACTAGTTCTGAATCAGATCCTTGAGACTCTCAGAACCGATCTTAATGCCATGTTATAGTGCCTTCCTGAGCATAGTTGACACAGTGTGAGGTGAGAGATTTTAGGGCAAACATCGTCAGGGTGACTTTTAAATAGTAACACATTCTTGTTTTCCCACTCACAGAACGGGCTCAAATCAGCAACTCTCCCTCCTAGCCGCAAACATCATCCTCTCCTTTTACACTCTCCACCACCGTGAGCAAGTCCTGATCTTGCTGTTCCTAGCTGTCGCGCCCTGGGTCACAGAATGTTTGCCTCTTAGATAGACCCTTCTGTTTCTATGTCTTCTAACCATGAACAAATCATACTGCCTTCTGAGCCCTTCTTCCTTCCGGAAAATACCTTTACTATTTTCTATCCCTGAAACCTACTGGTCATGGCTCAGCACATCGCTCTTCTGCCATTGCCCCTAAGAGGTCCATCGTATTTATCCCACTTGGATGTTCAAACCCTACACTTCATATATTTCAATGGTTCCTACTTCCTTCAGAGAGCAGTATACCTAGATATTCAAGGTATCTGAGGGAGGAGGGAGGCTTAAGAAATGAAGCCTCAAGAAATGGAGTCAAGAAATGGACTCCTAAAGTCTCCAGAGAAGGTCCTCAGGTAGAAGGAACTCACTGAAGGAGCATGTGACTGTAGTGTTCTTGAGGTGTCATCCTCTTCCCCATATATTTTCCTGGTTAACAGACATGCCTTCACTAAGTTAGATCTATGAGAATCTAGCGTGCACTATTCAATATGGCCGCCATTAGCCACAAGTGGTTATCTAAGTCTAAATGTAAAATGCTGTTCCTGTGTTCATGTAGCTGGAGGCTACCCAAGTGGACAGTACGGATACAGAACATTTCCATCACTGCAGAAAGTTCTACTGGAGAGCACTGGTCTAGATAATTTTGTCCTCTAAACCCACTTGGAAGCCTTTGTAAACTAAGTTGGATACTCATTAAGGGGCAAATTTAATGGATTGTGGTCACATATTTACCTTACTTTGGATTGTATAGACCAGTGTTTTTCCACACGTGTACTACTAGCAGCATTATCTGGGAACTCGTCAGAAATGGAAATCCTCCAGCCCCATCTCAGACATACTAAATCAGAGACTCTGGGGGTAGGCCTGGCAACGTGTGCTTTAACAAGGCCTCCAGGGGTTTCCAGTGCTCACCCTACACTTGTACAGATAAATCACTGGATGCCACGTGTTAAGAGTCTTCTGTGTGTCGGCCACCGTCATAAGCGCTTTACCTGTACTATCTCACTTAAACCTAGCCACAACACTGTGAGATAAACAGACAAGGAACTGAGGTTCTGGGAGAGAAGTAACTAGTTCAAGGTCACACACAGCTTCAAAATTGGTAGAGGCAGGTTTGAAACCCAGTTTGTTCTGACTCTAAAGCCCATGCCGTAACATTTCCTCTCTTAACCGCTCCTCCTTGCTCTAAACTGGGGGAAATGAGGTGGATTTCGGTAACCCAAAAGCCAGACCTCTCTACTCAGGGCAGTGGTCTTTTTCTGGGTCTTTTCAGGTTGACCGGGCACAGGAATCTTGTCTCAAGGGTGCGGGTGAGTTCAGAGAGATGAATCGCTCTAAAAATAAACTTCTTCCCTGGATAACTGTAGATTTGCTTTTCTTAAGAGTTCAAGAAAACCGCGATTGTATTAGGGGATTAGAGCGAGAAATTGCTGTTCCTTCTTTAATCTCTGCCGTAGTCCCTAGGCTGGTAAGTCAGATTTTATAGGCAAGGAAACACATGGTTTGTTTTGTGCAAAAGTCATGTTCCTGAAACATTCAACAAATATCCATTGAGCACCTATGTTATCCAGATACTGTCCCTCAGGCCACCTCATTTAATCTGTACAACAGCCCCATAAGGACCTATTATTTAAGACGGTGGCTATTATTTCCCCCATTTGACAGATGAGAAAAGAGAGACTTTTGACTGGTAAGTGGCCAGTAGGAATTAAAACCCCGATCTGCCTATTTTTGCAAGTCCTCACTCTTACTACTCAAGCCTACTGTGTCTGGCATTGGGGTAAATTAGAAGAAGGGACTGGACTCTGGGGACCTGGGGACAAATACAAGAAAATCGTGGGCCCAGCAGGCTGATATAGGCAGGGAAAGAAGTTCTGTGTGATGGCAGGTCAGCTACGGAGAAGGCTTCGAAGGAAAAGTTCCAAGGGGATTTGTGTAAATTGGGCCTGTTCTATACAATGCTAGGATCCTATCTGACCCTATCATGTATATATCATGTATATATCCCACTCTTTCAATCCCTTTCTTTCTGCGGTAGTTCTAAGCTGGTGCTGGCCAACCAACTCTTCCAGGCCCGGAGGGGAGACCTGGCCCCATCTAGTTCTGAATTATCTAGGTAGTGACAAGGAAGCCAGTGCAGTTACTCAGATCCCCAGTGGCCTAAGACAGACGACCCATCCTCAGTCTTCCTGGAAAGTAAGCAAGACTCAGTGGGCAGGAGGGAAGGCGCCAGGCATAATCCTTGCACAATTTAGCTGAGAATGTCCATCTCCCTGGCAACGGGGATAGCCGAAACTTGCCATGCCTGTGTCGTCTTGAATGGACTGCCGGGGCGGGGGGGGGGCGGGAGCAGAATGTGGAGCCCAGAGGGGTGATGTGGGGCTGTGTGAGTGTGTGAGATATGGAGTCTCAACCTTGGAAGAACCTCACCTGGGCCCTTTAGGAAGAGCACTGAGGAGAAATACGAATTGCCCCTCATACTGCCTGGGACCTGGGAAGGACTCTACCAGACGACCCGTTTTAACTCACATACACTTAGGATCTCCTCAGGATAGTTCCACTACTCTCTAAATTATGAGGAAGAGCTGGAGAAGACCCATCCTGTCATTTTTCTGAGTTGGGCTGCCTCATACTTGTCTTCCCCTGATATGTGGAACACTGAAGTCTGACAGAGAACTCCAGAATGCCAGAGAGGAACTTTTTAGGGGAGACACGGCCTCCCCCTGCCTCTGTACAGATGGCCTGGGCCCCTCCTCCCCCAGCCCCAATTTCCCATTCCAGATCCAGCGTGCGGTTCCCCAGATGCCTGCAGGTTAAGAGGGGTGGTTATAAGCTGAGCTTCAAGCAGCCCCAGGAGCCTGGGTGCAGGTTGAGGCTGTCACGAGGTGCATATCAAAGCTGGAGTTTAAAAACTGTACTGGGAATAGTGCAATTATCTCGCTTCACCACATTTCTCAGCCCCGACTGAGGTTTAATTAAAGCCAAGTAAAAACACAGAGTCGCCATTTCAGACATCACCCCCACTGCATGCTGGTTAAAAAAAAAAAAAAAAAAAAAAAAAAAAAAAAAAAAAAAAAAAAAGGAAAGAAAAAAAAACCTTTATCAGGGACTTAAAATTTTTTTTTTGTGGGTATCTTCCAGCTCAGTTGGATATTATTCCTTCATAACAGCCCCTTTAAAGAAAAACTATATATATTTAATATATATGTATAAAATGAGTTAATCCCCCATAATCTCCTTGAGTTGTACCTAAAACACAGTTTCTTGCAGGTGACCTTTTCAGAAAAGGCTGTTCCTATGGCAACCGCATTGTTTGATTCAGTCAAGAGAAAAATGCTGCATGGAAATGTATTTAATTTTGCTTAATTTGATGCTGTATTTAACACTTGCACAGGCTAAAAGGAGAGAGGGGCTGAAAGGCAGGAGCCAGCTCATCCGGACATGTTCCCTGGCATCCTATCCTGAGGGAGAACGGACCTCGAGGCACCATGATCCACTCGGTACCTGCCTCTGGCTTAGGGGAGGGGAATAGGGCTCTGAGGGTGCACTGCAGGAAAGAGAGGGCAGGGCCGACTGGGTAGCCCCCCAGATGCTGGGCCACAGGGCCGACATTGCAAGTTGAATAAAGACGTAGCCCTCATTGGTGACATAGCTTTGGACCAAACATTAAGAGGCCTGGGTAGAGTCTTTGTTTTGTTGTTCCTATGGCATTTCCTCATCTGAAATGTGAGGCAACTGAATTCAAAGACCTCTCAGTTGTTTTTTAGCATTAAGCCTATAAGCCCCTGTGTGTAAATGTGGTCTCCTCAAGTAGACTCTGAGCTTCATGGAAGCAGTGGCTGGGCACAGGGTGGACACCCAGTAAATGTATCATTCATTTGGTCAGACAGGAGGCTGCTCTAGAACATACCACAGCCCAGTCCTGAGAGGTTTGGGTACAGTCTTGTGCACCGCAACTCACAAGCCTACAACTACTTCTGGCCACATACCATCACAGAGGGCTATCCTAAAGTAGGATAAGCTAGGGCAACTGACCAAGATGCCACAGACGGTGACAAGGATAGAGTCACTAGTCCAAGCTCTTTGGTTTTCAGCGGTTCTATCAGGCCAGGTACATGTTCCTGTTTGGAACAAACATGGCGACCCAAGACAGGAATAGCTCAGCAAGACAAAATGCTGTCCCAGATGCAGCCAGGATGCTCCTGCTTCTGCCTCAGCCTTCAACAAGCAGCACAGACAAACTATATGCATACCTCTATTCCAGGTAAGTTCTAATCCCACCTACTAGCTTGATGACCTTGAACGAAGTATTTGACCTCTCTGGGCCCGAGTTCCCTCATCCGAAAGGTAAAAGAGATGATTGGGAAATATCTAAAATGCTTTTCCTCCTCTGATATTTTTTGTGATGTGATTCTACTCTCCCATTCCCATATGTGAACAGCTATATTAGTGAGCTAGATTAGCCACTACATGGTTCCAACTCCAGTGAGTCAGCCCCTCTCTCCAGGTCTTCAACTGGAGCCCCAACATCTCTATCATGAGCCAAGTCCAGCCATGTCCTCAACCTTGGACAGCTATGATGTTCAGGACTAATCCCCTTGTGCCTCAGTTTCCCATTTACCTGAGTTGCCATCAGAAGCCCAAGCTTACCTGATCATGTATCACTGTGTAGATGCTCCACTCCATGCTGTGTCCACCTCTCCCCATCTCTCCCTCTCTCCTCCTTCCCTACATCCTTTGACTATGTCCTCTGGAAATCTTGGTCTTCTTGGACTGTCTCCTTCACTTTCTTGCTTTAAGTGAAACCCAGCTTCCCCCTGAGGACATGTGTCCTTAGAAGCCCTCTCCAACAGTAACAGGTCTATCTTCAACATCCATTGTACTTCAGAATGGGAGGTGAGTATATGCCTACCTTGCTCCCCATCTACACTGTCTCTTTCTACCTTCGAAAACCCAAACTTATTTGAGGAGCTTATCATCAGATCTCTTGACCCCTTCTACATATGTAATTCTCCCTTTCTACCAACTTTCTTGGTGTCCCCTGCACTCATGGATGACTTCAGCATCTCTATTCTGACTCCTTCTCCACTACTACTACTTCTGTTATCATCATTAGAGACTTCAACATCCTCTTAGTTCCTTGATCTTCTAGGTCCAGTGAGATTTTGCTCCAATCACATGGCCATTCTCTAGACTGTCATACCACTTACTGAACCACCTACTAAACGTAGATTTCTAATGTCCCACTTTCTGACCAACCTCACCCTCTTTAGAGATAGCTTACTCTGACACTCCCACTAACACAAATTCTCCAACCTCATCAAGACCTTCATTTCATTAAACAGTCGCTTTTTTGGGTGTTATCCATTGCTATCACTCCGTGTGTGTCCACTTTCTTCTTTATCCAGCTCCGATTCCATGGTCCAACACTTGAACTACTCCCTTGTCAATACCCTGAACATCTGGCAGCTCTTCTTCCCCTGTACCAGTCTAACAGAACTCCAGCCTTGGTATCCTATCCATTTGTCACTGGCCTGCACCAGAGCAGCTGCACATTGCTGAGAAAAATGACACAATTTGCTGACTAGACTACAAATATGATCACAAATCTCACGCGATGCTGTCAGAGAAACCTACTCCACTTCCTTAGAAAATTCAATTTCCCATTCTCTGGGGAAACGATCCCACTTCCTTCTCTCTCCTCAAATCTCCAACACTCCCTTCCCTAGCCCATTCTCAGCTGATGACCTTGCCATATATTTCATAAAGAAAACAGATTTCTGGAAGATGAGAACTACCTTATCTCCCCATCAACAAGTCCTTTATTATATCTGCATCAGAACCAAAATGTTCCACCTACCCCACTCTGACTGCAATGGAAAAAGGGTCCTGCCTTCTACCCAAGGTCAACACCTTCCCTGGACTCTGAACCCATTCTCCCCACTCAACCCCTCATTTCCACTCCCCCCCACCCAGCTTTTGTCTTTCTTCTTGCATTATCATTTTCTCCCTCTTTACTGGGTTGTTTCCATTGACATCCAAACACACCTCCTTTAAATAAACGCTCCCTTGGCCCCACTCCCTCCTCCAATTTCTGCCTCTCTCTGAGCTCCCCTCTACAGCAGATCTGTTCAAAAGAGTCTATACTTACTACCTCCACTTCTTCACCTTGACTCTCTTCTCACCAAATAAAGCCCACTCCAATCACTGCTCCACCAATGACCCATTGCCAATGTTACTAATGATTCTATCTTGCCAAAATGGTCAATTCTCTATCCTCCTCTGTCTTCAGCACAGTTCGCCAATTGTTCCTTCTCAAAAAGCTGTCTTCTCCAGGTTCTGTGACGCCTCACTCACCTGGTTTTTCTCATACCTCACTGGCACACCTTCTCAGTCTCCTTTGTGGGCATTTCCTATAAATACTAGAGCATCTTCAGCACTCTTCCCTTCTGTGATTCTGTCTCCATGGGCTCTTACCTAGTCTTGTAGCTTTAAGTACTTTCCTTCACCTTCAGGTCTCTTGGCCTGACATCTCCAGCTTCACCTTCCACCAGATCCCCAGACATCTGTATTCAACTGTCTGCTTAACGTCTCTGTTTCAGGTCTAAAAGGCATCCAAGGTGTAGCATATTCAAAACAGAGCTTTTAATTTCCCTCCTCAAATCCACACATCCCCTCCCACCAAGCCTTTCCCATCTAAGTGAAGGCGTACTCTCCACTCACTTGCCGAAAATCTGTGAGTTGGTGTTAATTCTTCCCCCTTCCCTTCCATTTCTGGTTCATCCAGAAGGCCTTTTAGCCCAACTCCCAGAGTACATGTGAGTGGAGCCACCTGAATCCAACCACCATCCCCTATCTTCTATCTCTATGGCCAAGACCACGTCTCTCTGACTCTACACAGCAGCCAGAGGGGTCTTCCTCTTGCTCTCCCCACTCTGCTCCCGACTGAGAGCCTTCCGATGGCTCTCCACTGCGTATGGAGTAAGATCCAAATGCCTGTGCATGGCCTCCTAAGACCCTTTGAATGCCCCTATCTGCCTCTCTGATCTCATTTCTCTCTCTCTCTCTCTCTCTCTCTCTCTCTCTCTCGTCTGCTAATTTTCAGGTGTTTGGGTTCAGGCCTATCGGTGACTCTGCCTTTACTTTTCCTTCCAGTGGAGATGTTTTTCCTTCCTCTCCATATGTGGCTGCCACCTTCTCATCGACCACGTTTTGGTGCAGCTCTCCCGACATCAGAGAGCCTCCCCCAACACCAGCCAAGGCGCACTCCACAGCACCCACTCTGTCTTCCTCACAGCATTCACCAGCACCTAACGTTTTCTTCTCTCCATATGTGCTTCCCTGTCTCTTCACTCTCTCCCTCCCCACTTAGAATCGGAACCCCCTAATAGCAGAGCGTCTGCCTTGTCCAGCATGATTCCTTGCACTTGCAACAAGGCCTTGCACACAGTAGGTACTTAATGTTCCTTGACTGACTGCCTGAGGAAGCAATCTGTGGCTAGACAGGAGGGGCAGATGGGACGACTCTGAGACCCAGCACGGAGGCGGTAAGGAAATACGAATGAGACATGACCTCTGTGAGGACAGGCGCTGTGGTCCCCCTTACCTCTGTGCCCAGGACTGGACCTGCAGCCCTGCCTTGGTCCTCGCCACCCCATAAAAACACATGGGACACACAGCAGCTTGCAGTTGGCCATTTTCTTAGCACCCTGGCTTAACCCTCCACCTAAAGCACGATTTTCTGTTTATTCTCATGACCCTGTCAGGTGATCACAGACTTCCAGGATCCTAGAATATTCAGGGAGGAAGCCTAGCAACTGGGAGAGTAGCCAGAGGCCACTGCCCGCAGAGCCTAGCTCAGGCCAGGCCTGGCCCCCAGCCCCAGGGCAGTCTTCCTCCCGGTGGTCTGCTCTTTTTGCCCCCACTGCACCGTTGTTGGCATAGCCTTGTCTGTGTTCTTGGTGCCGTGGCTGCTGCGTGGCTTGTTTTCTGGTTTATTAAAAGGTTAATATTAATTGAAAAAAGGCTACAGTTGGACAAACAGCTCTCCTAGCTGAACTGGTGGAGCTCCAGTGCATGGGGCCAGTGCTGCGGAGGTGACAGGGCCTACCAAGGCATGACTCCTGTGCTCTAGTGAGGGGAGAGGACCCTTTCCGGGCGCGAGGAGACCTACTCTGCTACTGGTAAGCATCCTTCACCCTTCTGAGGTTAATCACTCCCTCCCCCAGGTCATGGAAGGTCTTGTGGCACCGTGGTTAGGAGTGTGGACCCCTGCCTCGTTCAGACCTGGGTAAGACCTGCATCATGTGACCACAGGCAAGTAACTTCAGTCTTCCGAGTCTCCTCTGTGAAGAGAGGATAATAGTCCTACTTAGCTCAAAAGGGTTAGTATTAAGGTAAGCAAGATAACAAATGCGAAGTGTCTGGTATAGCTCTGGACATTCACTAAGTGGGGACTGTCATAGCTATCAGGTCTTCCGATCCCACCCTCTGGCCCCAGAGCCAGCATAATGCCGCAGTCACCATTGCCAGGAGGAAGCAGCTTCTCACTCGGCCACTTCGCGGTCTTAGAATATCCACGAAGGTTGTTATTCTGCTGGTTCCTGCTCACACAATGGTTCACAGCGCATGTGTGTCTTAGAGGGTAAGTTCCCTGAGGGTTAGCCACACCTACACCGTCTTGAACCACGTGGCACAACAAGCAGTTAAGCACTTATTCAAGTCTTTGTGATTATGGAAAACAACAACAACAACAACAAACAGCCTAAACTCCAAAAAACTATAGAATGTTAGGATGGAAAGGACACCGCCCACCCCGAAATCACCTTCTCACTTTGTTAATCAGGAAGCTGTAGCCCACAAAAGCCCACAAGGTCACGCAGAGACAGCTGGATTAGGAACTCAGGCCCCCTAACTCGGGAAGGCACAGTGCCCACCAATCCTCATTCCCAAGTTCCCTTCCACACAGAAAAAGACTGTATTAAGACCCCAGACTATGAGGCATTTTACACCAGAATGTCTCTTCATCTCGGCCGAAGCTGAGAAACATTTTCTTTGCACCATTTTCTCTTACCCCTTAGGGAGGAGGTTCTCCAGGGCAAAGGGCAACTGAGAGCCAAGAAAACTGGTGACTGAGGCCCTGAACTGGCTTCCTTATGCCCCCCACACCCTCTTTCCTTCTCCTCCCCGTATATGCACCCCCTCCTTTTGAATTCTCTCCTTTTCTCATTTCGACTGGGCTGCCTGCCTTCCTGGCTGTTTGCTCAGAAGCCGGGCTCTGTTTGCTGAGCTGTTATTCATTTTCGTATTACCTGGGATATTTTCAGCTGCTCCTCTGGGTTTTTAGGAGAATTTCAAGTTGTAGAAAGCAACGTGGGCAAGGGCAAATACGCACTGTGACCTCTGAGCCTCACCTGGGGAATCTGCTCATCTTATCAGCTGCCTTCCTGCAGAGCATGGCCGCTGCTTCCGGCCTGACGCTCAGCCTCTAAGCGTGGGCTTCCGGGGAGCAGGCCATGCTTGCAGGCAAACAGGCTGCAAGTTTTCTCAAATCCATGACTGATGCATCAGGCTGGTTTGCTCAGGCTCTTGAGTGATGGCCTAATGACCTGTAGGGCTTTCGGCCCTGCCTCCCCTCCCAGGACCTCCTTCTTGCACTTCCAGACCAGAGAGAGGGCCTCTCAGAGGTGCTTTCGTCTCCCCCGCCTCCCCCAAAAAGCGAGGAGCACAAGGCAGGTGGAGAAGTCACCTCAGGTAAACAGCTTCAAGAACCCAAGAACAACTGCCGTTGTTCCAGATACACCAGGGCTCAATGCTGAGACCGTGGGATAAACGGGAGTGACAAAGAAGGGAGGGAGAAGGGCATAAAGAAGAAGGCTTATCCTCTGGGAAGAAGCTGGAAACTTGTCCCTGTGCCCCATTGACTTGACAAGATCAAATCCTGAAGGGCCTCTCTCTTCAGTCCCCACCCAAGGTCCGGGACAGGGCAAGGCCTGAATCCTGTATAGTATGGAAGGGACAGAAGAGAAGAATGTGGGTCATCAGAGGATCCTGACTGAAAGGCTTGGCTTTCCCATATGTTAGTCACATGACCGCGGCAAGTCGCTCAGACTCTGTCTCATCTCCTCTCCGGTAAAACCGGGCCAGTGGAGTCTACATCAGGGCTGATGTGAACTCTCCGGGAGAGAATATATGAGCCAGAGCTCAGCACGTGGGGACAGCCTCTGTACATGTCAGTAATTATTCATCCAGACTCAGACCTTCCATCGGCGGGCCAGTCACCAAGGACACACCACCAGTCACACTGAGACAGACTTGTGGAGAAATACCCAGCATGCTGGTCTCGCTTGCCCACGCTCTCTGAGACCCAGCAGCACCACCGCTGGCCACACTTGTTCCCCCTCTCTCCCTCCAAGCCTTCACAGAGTTTGTTCCGAATGTTCTAGAGAGCTGGCAAGAGGCCTGGGTTATTAGATACGTGTCAGGTTTAATCAAGGGCATCGAGTGGCTATGGGCTTGTTGTGCTCTCCAGGCTTGTCCCTGTAGTTCTGATGGCCAGTGGCACTGCCACACCCAGCAAGACACGTCAGTAAAACAAGAGCAGGTTTTATTAACAGGACGGAGGGAGCTGCTGGTGCATCTGTCCCACAATGTGGGCCACATTGGCTTCCCCATCCGCAGGCGGGCCCCTCCGTGGTCCTGTCAGAGGACAGGCCCACCTCATTTCTGGGCTCCGTGGGCCGAGTGGAGCTGAGAACAGGCTCTGGGCTAGGAACCTGAGCAGGGCCCACGGAAGAGATGCTTCTTTATAGGCCTTGCGGGATTTTTTTTTTCTTGAATAAGCCATCAAGTTGCTGCTATCTTTTCCTTAACTCTGCTGTTCTCATGACAGGACAGACATTGAAGGACTAAGTGGAACTGAAGCCAGAGCCTTCTCAGGGGCAGGGACCGGGTCGCCTCTGCCAACCAGGTGCTCAGTGGAGTGCTCTGAGATGGAACGCCTGCCTGGCACACAGGGAATGAAGGAGTGAAAACAGAAGTGGGGCTACAGCTGGGTCACCTGTGTGCTCAGACCTGGGATGGAGGTTGGGGCTGGGGAGCCAGCCCATTGCAAATGCTGACAGAAGGTCCGTTCAAGGAAGAAGAATGTGGAACACACATCTAAGCAGCACGCAGCATTGGAAAAGTCCTGAAAGAGATCATGACTCTCTTAGATAGGACAAAATGGCAAAAGTCCATTTTCTAAAAGTTGGGCAAAGGGCCAAGTTGGACTTGCAGAACTAACCCAGAGCCCGTAAAGATCTTCCCCCCCCCAAAGAAAGCCAGGATACATCATAGAGCCTGGGTAGGAGACAGTCTGAGGGTAGAAGTTCCATGGCCACTACCATAGAGAAGAGGAATTGTAGGGCCTCGAAAAATGAAGTTATTCAAACTTCCTTCAAATCCCTAAATAGGATCATCAGCTCCTTATAAAAAACACAGACAGCAAGTCACCAGGGATCAGCCCTGTAGAACATTCTATTTCATCCCCAAAGCAAACAAGACTCCGCCTCTTTGATCCCAGACAAGTGAGAGCCCTTGACAGTCCTGGGGATCCTCTCACATAGGGCCTCTCAAGTCAGATGTCACCCTCCCAGTATAGCCCAGTCCTGTCACAGACCCACAGCCAGGGGCCCACGTGTGGGGAGGAGAGCGGGCTGGTTATGATCTCCATGTTTCCTCCTGCCATTCTATTTTGGAAGACATGAAATACAGAGAGCATCAGAAGAGCTCTTCTGGGAAGGTGGACTAGGAGATGGGTGCCTCTTGTTTTAATTTTTTTCCTCAGTGGAATTACAGGTAGGAGACCACACTGGCCTTCCAGACAAAGAGTAGACAACTGGCCAACTACAAGATAAAGATGTTTCCGGGCATTTTTTTGTCCCCTTATTACTCTCTTACCCCTTGAACCAATTCATGAGAGTCTGGGCCATAAGCGTGTAGGAGATTTTTAGTTTGGCAGCACACACTGAATAATGCCAGGCATGCGACAATTAGAAAAAATAGTCAATAGGAGAAAAGGCTAACAAATGCCACATAAACACTAAAATTAAAATCCGCAAGGTTTCAGCCCAAATTCTGGGCCCTTGAGAGCATGCATGCAGAAAGGTGCCCCCACAGGGTCAGCCGTCTTCAGAAAGAGCCACTCAATGACTAGAGGGAGAACCACAACTGGAGGCCAGAAGAAGAGAATGTGAAGGTCATTTGTTTAGCTTTCAGGATCGCGGGGAGAGTGGGCTGGTGCTAGCTATCGTCTTATTTGCAAAGCAGTGATAAATAAGCCCCAGGAATCAAGAAACCCAAGAACCCTGAGTTATTCAAATACTAGCCATGAGTCTTTGAAACCTGGGAGAGGATATTCTTTGGCAGACAGATTCCTTCCTTACTTACTTACTTAGCCAGAGGATTGTTTCATGGGGACAAGGAATGAGCAGAGGCGATGGCAGAACCTTCAGGAATTGTTGACATTCCCATCTCCATCACCTGTCTTGTTTACTGTGCATCTCTAGCGCCAACAACGATACCCAGCACATGAAGCACGCAATAAATATTTGTTAAATGAAGGCATGAGTGAACCCCAATCTCTAGGAACTATTTGTTGCTATTCCCCAAGCCCATGCTATGTGGAAATTCACCCAAATCCCAAGGAACACCACCATGCCCCCCTAGACCCCCACTCTGCAACATGTAAAAATGGCCTACGTTTAAGTGTCCCGGCATCCTTTTGAGTTCATGCTATGAGTGCACTTGAAAAGACCTAGAATACCCCTACCCCCCATTCTGCTGGAGAGAAGTGAGTCTCCTGTCTCATTTCCAGACTCACTCTGAGCCCCACCCGACAGTGGACACCACCTCCCTCCATCAACCAAAAGCACACAAGTAGCAAATGGCCAAGGGGCCAAACGGGCTTTGGTCTGGGAGACTTCGTCATCCCTCTGCAAGTGTTAGCAGACAGGCTGGATTCCCCAGCTCTGGCATTAATTGTAGCCCATGTGCTATGATTACAAAATGGAATTAAATGACACGCCAAATTAAAGAATTATTTTTTCTAATAAATATTTTGCATAGGATGTGTTTATAATGGCATTAATTATTTACACTGCCGTATAGAGAAAGCATAAACATAAAGAGAGAGATCAGACAGTTCCTGTAGGAGAAATAAAATGAAACTTTCCACCAGGATGATGAATACTGGTGGTCTCACTCGGGGGCTGGGGCTAGGGGGCGGTGGAGACAGAGGGACATCTTGAGAACAAATCTGACAAACATTATCGAGGCTTTTGAGGCAGGAATATGTTAAAAATGAAAGTGAGTACAGAAAGTTTAAATATTTAATACCTGCATTAATTCTAATTCACACTTTCTTTATTTTTCAGATTAAAAATTTACAAGAATTCCCATCTCTTTCATCCTTCTCCTCCCACGAGACACACTATGGTCACCGTTCCAGGGACCACCTCTGGCAGCCTGGGGTAAAAAGAGGGGATGAAAAAAGTAGCACCCATCCCCCTCTGCCATGGTACCTAACCCCCCACCAGATATCTCCCCCGGCTCCACTCCAGGAAGCCACTGTTGTTGGGTTTCTGGCGCCAGAATGACTGATGGGACCGAAGCCACTTCCTGGCCTCCTCAGCTCTCCCTGGGAGGGCCACAGATTTCTCAGAGATGATGCGGGCACGCTGTGGGTTTAAAGTGCTTGCCCAAGTCCAGACCTTGTGGGCACAGATTTCTTCTTGAAACAAGAGCTTTCTGTCACACCCAATTCCAGGTTTCGCTGCCCTCCGGGAGCTTTTATTCTAACGCCTACCAGATCGGCTTTATATGCTTTAAATAATGCAATTTTAGGGCACCTGGGTGGCTCAGTGGGTTAAGCCTCTGCCTTTGGCTCAGGTCATGATCTCAGGGTCCTGGGATCGAGCCCCGCATCAGGCTCTTGGCTCAGCGGGGAGCCTGCTTCCCCTCTCTCTCTGCCTGCCTCTCTGCCTACTTGTGATCTCTCTCTCTGTGTCAAATAAATAAATAAAATCTTTTAAAAAAATAATGCAATTTTAAATTCCGCAAACCAGAATTAATTTGAGTGGAAGGAAGAAGTAACTTCTTGAAGATCACAATTGAGAGAGTAATGCTAGTGCATTACTCCCAAGATTCAGCTCTAGCCCCCAACCCAGCATTAAGCTGGTGAGCAAACTCACCTCATACTAATAACACAATATACGTCGCATTCCTCTAAAAAGCCCTTTCCCACACCACATTGGACCCTGCAGTTCCACGCAGTGGCAAAGTTGCTGTTGTCAGCCTTCATTTGATATCCAGGAACTCCCAGGTCCTGAAATGTCCTGTGACAGGTCCAAGGTCTCCCTACTCCAAATTAAATTTCTTACCACTGTTATGACGCAGCTTTTCTGGTACAGAGTTCCCAAATACTGGACATGGAAGGAAAAGAAAACCTGGGCTGAGATGCTTTTTATCCCTGTTTGCTGATTTCTGGACAGCCGGCCTGCAGGGCAGGCCTGTATTTTCAGGCCGAGAGCAACGTGGGGTAGCATAGCCACCCTCTGCTCACCTGACAGGTCCGCTGTGTCCTTGGTCCTGTTTTCCTTCTGAGACTCGCATTGACCTTGAGGCCAGAGACCCTCAGAGGAGAGGTGTTGACAAAGTTGTCTCAAAGTCTGAGCATTTCTCTGACCCCCTGGCTTTAGATTGTCAGACGTGGATGTGGTGTTTTCTTCCTTCTCTCGCTCATAGCATACCACCCCCCTTCCATCATTTACCACAAATTCCTGCACAAAATACCTTCATAAATAGTGCTGATTAGCTCCTTGTTCTAATCAGGCCTCTGCTTGGAGACAATTCCCTGCCCCCAGCCCCACTCCTCCTCGTGTGTCTACTGATCCACAAAGTGCCTGTAAATCACAGGGAAAACACACGCACGCGTACACACACACACGCGCGCGCACACACACACACACACACACATGCTCCCTCCATCAGAAAGCTGAGCAGGAAATCGCGCCTGTGGTGGGGATCTGGTGCTGGGAGATGTTTGGGGTTGTTTGTTGTTTTTACTCCCAGATACCTGCTGGAGTAGGGCCAGCCCTTTAAATGAGATGAGCAGAGCTAGAAATCATCCCATCTTAATGTCTGAGAGCAGAAACCCTGTGAGTGCTTCCTTCGTCCTCTCTCCCACATAATTCATACAGTCTCCTCCCGAAAGGGCAAGGAAAGAGAGGCCCCCAGTCAGGTAGAGGGCACAACGGGATGAGCTTGAAAAGACCAGCTTCAGAGAGAGCTCGCCTCCTGCGGAGCCTCGGGGATAAGCATGTCCTCCTGCAGGCTCCATGGAGGGCACTGTTTAGGCTCGGAGCTAGAGCCGTGGGGGCACAGGAGTGTGTGCACAAGTACGTGGAGGTGAGTTTGGTGAGACCAGTTGTTTGAGCTCACCAACATGCCTACCCACCCTTCCCGATTTCACTGGGTGTGAGATTTCCAGATGACGGAGGGGGGACAGAGACGGCAGGAAAGAAGGTAATGTAGCCAACTGAATATGCTGTTGATGAAGACAGTAACAGACATGGTGATGGCGGTCACGGGGCTGACACCTTGCAGGAGTGAACCCCTTTCTCCCAAGGGCTCTCACCAGCCTGTCTCTCACCTAATAAAAATCAGAAGAGAGACCTGATGCTGGCAGAAGGCACACTCCTAAGATTCTAGTGCAGTGCATAGCATGTTATAGGCATTCTTGTTTTTCTCATTTCCCCCTATTCTATATGCATTTTCTTGTGCTAAATAAAATGATTTAAAACCCGGGTCAAGATTAGGAAGTAAGCACGGAGGCCTCTCCTGACCCCCAGATCTTGTGTGTAGATTGGTTTTGCTGCTGTAAGGAGACAGAGGGATTAAAAGTCTCCTGATAGCAGGGCCGAGGGTCTGGGCAGCCAAGAAAGAGGAAGGAAGGAGAAAAAGCTTTCCCTTTCTTAGGCGGAGGAGCTCTTGGCAAACGGAGATGAGATCATATGAATTCATAAACCTTCTTTTATTTTTAAAAAGCAGTTTTCAAAGGAACTGATACCCCCTTCCCACTTCTATACCCCCTACCCCAACCCTCCAAAAAAGCAAGCCTGTCTTGCAGTCTGTCTCTGGCAAGTATCCTACTTGCAGGAGAGAGAGGGAAAGTTCAAGAGCAAACAGAATCAGAGTTATTGAAAGTCCTGAAAAAATGGTGAGACATAGGCCCACCTCAGAACATTTTCCTGAAATGAGGGAAAGTGGGAAAGTGAAGAATTGGGGGTGAGGGGACGGACCAGCCGTGTGACCTTGAACAAGTCACTTACCTTGTTTGAGTTTCAGTTTTCTCCTGTCCAAAAATAAGAGAAATCCTATCTAGTGGGGGTTTAATTCTCCTAAGCTATGCTTACTGAGCCTCTCACGTGTGCCCATGCCAGCCATTACCACATTTATAATGTTACTCCATTCTCATAAGAACCCTGTGGGAAAGGAACTCTTCCTGCCTTCTGAGAGATATGACACTGGGGCAGAGGACCGAAGCAGCCTGCCTGTGGGCAGAGACCCAGTCAGGGGCTGGGCTGGAGCCTGAATGGGCTCGGCCACATCAGCCATATCGCAGCTCTCTCCTCTCTCTCCTGATGGGCAGATGAGGTCACGGACACACAAGGCCTTTGGAAAGTTTAAAGGCTGGAGAATGTGAGGTGTTATTTCTGACAGGTTGGAGAGTGGGGAAGAGAGGGGCACTTTTCATTTGTAAAGCTTCCCCATTCAGGGTCTCCTTCCTAAATACCTGGCTGTGAGAACTTTCTCCTCCCTTGGCTCTAGAAGCATTGCCTCGATTTTCAAAGCAATATTACCACAGATGACCTGTGGACACCCCAGGGGCAGTTGGGTGGAAGCCGTGAGGGCTTCACTCCCACGGGAAACCTGAGACGACCCTGTACTCCCTTTCCAGCTCTGCCCTGACATTTTGAAGGTCTGGGGCAAGGCCTCTCCCTGCCCCAGATGTCGGTGTCTCCATTTGGGATGGAAATAATCTGAGCAAAGCTGAGCGGCCAGCCAGAGTGAGATGGTGGAAGAGGGCAGGAGGGCAGGATGGCAGAAACCAGTGTTGGGGTGCCTCCCCCCCAAGAGTGGGGAAACAAGGGGAGGCTTGTTACGGGGCTATCTGTAGTGCTGGGAAGTGCTGTGAGCATCTTAGACGCTGATGACGATCTTGGACAGAGAAAAGCTTTGGAACCTTCTAGTAGAGGCTAGTGTTTGCCAGGGTGGGTTTGCTCATAGGACTTGAAACAAGGGGGTGCCATGGTCATATATGCTGAGGAGGCTCTAGGTTACACTGGGTTTTCTTTAGTGCTAGACCTCTTAAAATCTTTAACTGTAATGAATCCTATGACTCTTTAAAAGGGGGTGTTCATGCAGCTTTACCCAAACTTGCTTGGCTTTGGAATTCATTTTTCTCCCCACAGAGCCCTCTGTGCTGCGGGGCCCACTTTGGGAAGTGCTAATCTAAGGCAACTCTCCCATTTCACAGATGGGGTCAGAGGAAGATGGGAATCTACAGCTTCTAAAATTGGCTACCTTCCTGAATGCCCCTCATCCCTAGGGGGCTGAGAATCACTCCACACCTGTTTCCGGGGATTAGAGAAAATGTGTCCAGCTGCAGCTGTGGTGCATGGAAGAAAGGACACCTGTCCCCTCCTTTTAAGGGGTGGGGGGTGGTGAATGGGGTGAGGGGAGGAGAATGAAGAACTAGGCCCCTTAAAAAGGAGGAACCATTTAACAGGGTAGAGGAATAAGACAGCTAGACAGGTCACCCCGAGAACATTCTATGCCTCCCCAGGTCTTAGCAGGGACCACATAGGATGCCAAGTCCCAGCCCCCGGGCCCAACCCTGCAGTTATTACGCCTACTCTGAGATGCTATCGTTGACCTCAGTGTCCCTATTTGGTAAGAGCTCCTTCCTGGAAATGAACTCCTGTCCAGTGATAAAGTCCCAGGGCCCCAAAGTCCATAGTAGCCTGAGCTACATTCCCAAAGAGCTGGGGGAAGAGTTGGCACCCATCACAGTTTTTGCAACTAAACAGGGAGCTCAACCAGGGAGAGGGGAGAGGGCTGGGGGTGATGCCCACCCCAGCCCCAGAACAACCCCCTGCCCCACCCCAGCCATCCAGGAACAGATCAAGGTCTCCTGGTAGGTAGCTCCTAGTCTACTTCTTCTCCTCCAGTAGGTGTCCCTTTTTGAAAACGACAGGCTGAGCACCAACCTCTCAGGTTCAGGGAGATTATTCCTAAGAGGCTTGAGAAAGGTGACCTTTCCCACCCTCTAAAAATGGGGAGAGGACTGACGACAACCTCAGCTTTGTTGAGGTCACTGGGGGTGGGGGGTGGGGATTCCGATGGGCCAGGAAGAGCTGGATGGAGGGCGCTGAGATGGAGGCCCCCTCCCCCTCCCATCATGCATCGTTCTGGGACTTTTTCCTCTAAGCTCTGAGCCCAGCCAAGGCAGCTGTTGTCCAGATCCAAACAAAGACATGATACTTCTTCCAAACAGGCCGAGCTGGGCGGTCTGTGGATGGGCAAGGGTTGTGGGGAAGCAGAAAGAGGGGGCGAAGGACAGCCAGGACAGGAAAACAGTCTGCTCGTCTTGTCCTCTGGTCCATGCCCTTTGTGTGAAGGCTTGAGATAGCCACTTCTGTGGGGCCCAGTCTGGCCCTCGGGCCGCCTCTCCCCCTCCTGCTTTGCTCCTCAGCCACATGCCCTTGGGCTGAGCTAAGTCCAGAACCCGGCTGAGTAGGGGAATTGTTCTGAGAAAGTGGCCCGTTGGCTGGTTGCTATGGAAACCGACATACCACAGTGCTGACCCCGGAGAGGTTTAGCACGCTCCCCCAGCAGGGATGCCAGCAGCTGGACTGCAGCTGTTACAGCGTAAGTGGGGGCTAGAGCCTCCGCCAGCAGTCCCTGCTGTTTGCCTAAACTAGTCCAGGCAGCAGCTCCCCTCCATTTGCCCCCACCCCCCAATCCTAGCACTGCCTCCCCCCTGCTCCAGCCAGGAAGGGAGCGGCTGAGCCGGCCAAGGCTCAAGGGGGTGGGTAGGGGAGGGGAGCAGAGCTTGACTCCAGAGAGAGGAGGTCTTTTATGAAGCAGGGCACATCCTCCCTATAGCATTTCTGGGGAAACCGAGGCCCCGAGTCGAGGAGGGAGTGGTGCCCAGTCATACCACCTGGGCATGACAGAGCTGCTTTTGGCCCCCCCCCTGCACCGCTGAGCACTCACTGTAGAGTCATGGGCTCTGTGCAGACCAGAAGCATCTAACCCAGCATCACTCCTGGATGCACCATAGAGGGAAAGGGCGCATCCCTGAACAAAAGGTGCACCCGAAAGCTGGCCACAGAAAGAGGAGTGTGTGAAGAAGAAAAGGAGTGTGAGCTGGGAGAACTGGGGAAAAAGCAGGAAAGGGAACTGGAGAGATAGGAGAGGCAGGGAAAGGTAGAGGAGAGAGGTAGGGAGGTACCCAGAAAGGGACAGGAGAGGCTTGGTGGAGTGCTCCTCCCCCCAAAGACAGGCCTGCCGAGGACTCCCCACAGAGAGAAGGGAGTGGAGAGGGGCAGGGGTGGGGCAGGGGCATTGAAAGAGGTTTCAAGGAGGCATCTCCTACCATCCCATCATGCCTTGAGCTCCCCAAGCGGCCTAAAGCAAACACACCAAGCAGCCTCCCTTCTGCAGTGTGAAGCTTCGAGACTCGGGCCAGGCTAATCTGCACCTGGGACTCTAAACAAACACCCCCCAGCCAGAGAGGAGAGATGGTTTTCCCTGGGGTGGCCCCATTGGCCAGCCATCCCTCCCAGCAGCAGGAACACCAGCTGCCTTCCATTCCCTGTACAGCTGGCCTCATACTGAGTTTGCCCTGACCCTCATCCCCACCTCTCCAAGGAGACTCAGGGCTGCTCCCTCCTTGGCTGCCCTCCTCATCTAGAACTGGGGCCCAAGTCAATGCCTCGTGAGCAGGCGGCCCCCATCTTCCTCCAGAACCACATCTCACTGCTCCTAATAAACGAACACGCTTTTCCATACTCTTCCGCTCCAGCTACCCTCAAATAGTTGCTCACAGGTGACTGGAGGGCTGCTCTGGATCCTCTCACCCTCTTGGACTGTTGGGAAGCTGCTGTCTTTACAGAAGCTTTGCTTCACCCACACGAGACTCTTGGCACAGCTCTGGAATGAGCCAACGTCATTACACTCCATAGCCGAAGACCCGGCTCTGCAGTGGGCCAGCAGCTCGCTTTTGCACTTACCACCTTTTGAAAAGGCAATCTGGTATCTCAGGTGGGCGATTTCTGTTGAGTTTGCAGACCCAACGAGAACAGCATCGAAGCTAAGGCCCTGCTCCTCTGGCCCACCTCTCTGCCTTCTGAGCAAGACCAACTGGTCAGTTCTGGACACTTTACCTTGACTTGGGGGGTGAGATGCACTGGCTAAGAGGTGCCTGGCACCTGCCCGGGCCAGTGAGGTCATCAAAAAGCATTTATTGAGTGGGTGGCTGTATGCCTAGCACTGTGGGTGTGATGGTAAGGAGAGGGCATGTGGAAAAAGTCTCGGACAAAGAAGAAGTTTGCAGTCTTAACAGAAGACAAAACTGCCCCACCATGCAGAACAGACAAGTCAGGGCTTAGCAACAGAGAGCCCTGTGTGCAGACACTGTGCTGGTTGAGACACCATACCCTCCAGGGAATGAGCGTCCTACCTATTTCTTCCTCCTTCCCGCCTTTCCTTCCTTCCCTTCTTTTTTTATTTAAGGGAAGGACAGAGAGAGAGAATCTTAAGCAGGCTCCATGGACGTGGGCTCAATCACAGGACCGTGAGATCATGGCCTGAGCTGAAATCAAGAGTTCGACGTTTAAACGACTGAGTCGCCCAGGTGCCCCGCGTCCTGCCCATTTCTTGAAGCCAAGTGTAGGCACACACTTGGCAGCAATGGGTGTGTAAGCAAACTGTGGTGGTGAGGGTAAAGTCAGGCCTATGAACCCGTGCCCGTGGTGAAACTCTAGCCGGAGCTTCCTTCAAGCTCTCCTTCTTGGGAGAGATAGATGCACAAACACCCAGCATCCCCTCCTGACAGCAAGCGTCTCTGTACCCTCTCATCAGCCCTTCCAAGATGACAAATGGGCTATGACCCAGGACCCATGGTCTGAGTCACTCTGGGACTTGGCCACGTTCTGCCTGAATGATGACGGGCAGTTAGTTTCCAGAAGCACTCTTTCATTTAAATCCACCCTACCGCCTGTGACCTGGGTGGGGGTTGTTACTGCCATGTTACAGATGAGGAGAGAGAGGCCCAGAGAAGTGAGATGTTGACGTGAGCTCATGTGTTTGAAAGCAACAAAGCCAGAATGAACCAAGGCCTTCCGCTGTGGGCCAGCACCTTCCCACTATGCCACGAGGCCTCTCTATTCACTTCCCATTCCTTACAGAAGCGAGCATCTGTGAGTTGATCAGTAAATATCTCTTGTACAACTGGAAAATATAACATTGCCCAAGTTGCCCAGAAGGCCACGGTGAGCCATGTTCAGCTGTGTCTGTATGTGGGGTGGGGGGTGGAGGATGCAGCTGAAGCCCACGTGAGGGCCCGCTTCCATGGGGAAGGAAGGTCAGCCCTAAGCGCTGAGCCGCCATTTTGAAGAGATGGTGGCAAAGGACACTGAACTAGTTTTAAGTTGAATTAACTTCTAAAACAGCCTTAGAATCCCCAATCTAGAGCAGCAAACATCTTTCTGATGAAAAACAACCACAGGGGTGCCTGGGTAGCTCAGTGGGTTAAGCCTCTGCTTTCGGCTCAGGTCATGATCCCAGGGTCCTGGGATCGAGCCCCGCATCGGGCTCTCTGCTCAGCAGGAAGCCTCCTTCCCTCTCTCTCTCTGCCTGCCTCTCTGCCTACTTGTGATCTCTGTCTGACAAATAAATAAATAAATAAATAAAATCTTAAAAAAAAAAAAGAAAAGAAAAGAAAAACAACCAAAACCACCACCACCACCACCACCACCACAAACCAAAACCAAAACCAAAAGTAAAGGGGCCGGGGATGAGGAGTGAGTTGGAACCATCAGCAGAGAGCAGGTTGTACCGTAAGGAGCAGAAGGAGGTCAGTGGGCACACGGCACAGGAGAACAGACAGGCCTCCAACCAGGCTCCCTGTGGCAGGGTCCATGGCCAAGAACTTCTCCATCTTCTGAAGCAAGGGAAGGTGGGCCCTCCCCAGGGGCCTGGGTCGGGGAGATGCCAAGAATGCCCTTCAGCTGGAACCAAAAGCAAAGGGTCAAGTAGGGGAATCCACAGGGCCAGGCTCAGTGTGTGGAAACAAGGACAAAAGGCCTGGTCTGTGCAGAGGTCTGTGAGCGCTGACGCATTGGGGCATGAGGGCCCGGGCATAATAGAGGGTCTCAGGGTGCCCGATGGAAAGAGATCAAACTCCTGGTTACAGTTATTCAGAACCAGAGCCACAAACTGAAACAAAAAAGTTACTTTATGGATCACTTATTACAGGAATTTTTTAAATGTTGGAGCTGGTGGAGGTTTTAGGGACCACTCTGTATGTGTCCTGGCTCAGTGCCTAGGACACAGAAGAGCACCACCCCCCCTGCCATATTTATTCAATGAATGGACCCACGAATGAATGGGGGAGAGAAGCAGAACTCCAAAACCGCTGATATTCGTAATGATGTTCTGAGGCCAAAGATACTGATGTGCCTTCTGAATCCTCCAGGAGAAAGCTGTGATTTCTGCACTCTTTAACTGCCTTTTAGGGCCATGTTTGAAAACCAGTGCTCTGATGATGGTAACTCCTCGTGAATCAGAATTCAAGCTGATTCTGTTTGATCCACCTGCACGGAGTTCCTAGCACGTGCCAGACGCTGTGCAGAAGTACTTCGCTGCCTCTTCTGTTCCAGACCATGATGAAGTAGGGTTCAGGGTTCTGACAGTTCTCATGCCCCAGAATGGGGGCCAGACTGTAGCGGGAGCTCTGCTGGCCCCGGGGTGGGGGGACACATTCTCTGCGTTCCCTGGGGTCCCAAGCGACTTCTGCTTTGGGTTAAAGAGGGTCGGAATGACCCCTCCGGCCCTCTCCCACCTCGGTGAGAGCCTTCCATACCCTGGCAGCCTGGGGAGGCAGAAAGGAGGGGGGCAAGCCTGCCATGGGGCTCCTCTCCTTGCCATTTCTTTAGCGGCTCCCTCACTGGCCCTGTTTTTCAGACCTCTAGTAATAAAAACAAGCCAATAAAATGAACATGAAAATATATTCATTAGGATTTATAATGCTCATTAAAACTGCCTGTGTACGAAAGCATGACTTAGCTTCATATAAGTGGGAAAAAAATGCAAATTATACTGCATGCAAAGGAGATATTTTCCTAATCGTCCAATCAAATGCCAGCCCAATTATCTGTGGCCAACCCAATGGGTTAAAATTATACTCTCTCTCCTTGGACACAGTGAGGCGCCTGAAAGTGTTTCATTTTAATAAAAATGAAATCTGGACCCTGCAGAAAACCAGCTTCACTAATGACGTGTTTACACAGAGAAAGACAATTTCTAGTTAATGGTGATTACTACCGAGAACAAATTAAACTTCCTGGAGTATATGGGTTAGAGATAATGGGAACAGGGAAAAAAGTTATGGTTTTAGTGTGTGCGTGGCGGCATGGGGGAACGGGGTGACAGAGGAGGAGAGAAGCCCCAGCACCTCCAGGAGGAAGTCGAGACTGCAGGGATACTGGGGCGGGTGCGGATGGGAGAGCTGAGCCAGGCCCAGCCACCCAGCTCAGCAGTGGGAGGGGGTGGCTGGCTCCGAGCTCTCCAAACCCTAAGGCTGACCATCTTCCTCTGGGACAGGGTCTCACGCTGCCCTCAAGCTCAGGCCCCGGGAAGTCTGACACTCTTTCCTTCTTGGGAGGGCAGGTGACCAATTCCTACCACTCCCCAAGTCACTGGGAACATACAGAAAGGGCTTCCTAACCCACTCCACTGGCTTAGGAGTGACAGAGCCCAGCGGCAGGCCTAGGCAAAGCCAAGTGAGCAAGCAAGCTTCAGATGGGTGATGGAGGGAGCAAAACGGATAGGAGGTAGAATGACGGAATCATCATTATGACGGGAACATAACTTCACCTATGCTTGACCAAGTCCTTACCATCTGGAGGGCCCCATTCTAAAACACTTACCCATTTTTACCCTTACCTTTGGGGCAACATCATCGTCCTTCTCCTTTTTAAAGCAAGAAAACCGAGGCCAAGTGATGTTACTGAACTCCCCATGTCATATGCCTAGTAAGTGAAGAAGTAGGGTTTCTAACTCAGATCTGATTTCAATACCCGTGCTCCTAACCATCCGACCATGCTGTTTGACTACAATGAATACCAGCCCTTTACTATTAGTATGAAAAGGAAGTCACCAGCTCACTGCCGGGTCCAAATCTGCTTCCTATCCACTCCTTTGGCCACCGGAGGACATGAAGATGCTCTTTCAGCAGCAAAATCTCAGGAACTGCCAGATCCCTTCTGCTCCCTGTCTCCCCTCTCTCCTACCTCCCACAACCAGGTGAGCTAGGGCAGGGGAGGTGGGAAGGGAGCCAGGATTCCTCCAGTGCTGAGTTTTAATGTATGTTCTTTTGTAAACAAGAACAATCATTTGTGAACAGGCCCAGATGCAAACAGTCCCCAAATCAGGAATTCCAGCTCAGAGGCGAAGAATAATACAGCTTTGGGGAAGATTTAATAATAGTAAAATTAAAATTGTAACTGAAGCATAATGAAGAATGTGCTACAAACAGGCACTGCAAAGGAAAAAAAAAAACAAAAAACCTACACATATTAGCCCCTATGGAATAGTGATTAGTTGAGAGCAACAGTAAACAATGCACAGAAATGCAACTTAATTATCTCACAATTCTTAACATTCTACCAAAGCCACATGGAAAGCTTTGATGTTGGCAGCAGCAGCTCCTCTGTCTCCCCTGCTCCTGAAGGAAGATCATTACTAAGAAATTTGCAACCACTCCAGCAGCTGAGCCGGAGAAGAGCAGCGGGGTTTATCTGCTGAGAAACCAGGAAGTGGCCAACCACCTGGGAAGAACGCATCTCTGGAGGGCTACCAAGTCAGGGGATTGGTGGACCAAAAGGGAGCTCTGAGGATTGGGGCACATGGATCAGGATGCTGGAAGGGGAGGCTGGGCTGACAACCAATATTCAGAGCTAAGTGGGTAGGCCTCCTTGGGGAGCCTGGGGTCCATCAGCTGCAGGACTGGCTTAGCGAGCACACCGGGTACTTGCTGGATGGAATCTGGCCTCTCCCCTTCCCCAAACACACACACACAGTGAGTACCCTCCTGGGTTTGGCCCTGAGGTTTGGCCCTGAGGTGACCAGCTAGGGTTCAGGGCAGTGGCGGAAGAGGCCCAGAGAAAGGAGGACTCTTCAATCTGAGTTGTGTGTCTCTTTTAAGGATGCTTCTGATGGACATCTGTAGAGATGGATTTGGGGGACTCCCACAACCAGAAACCCACCCTAAAACTCCAAGGTCTGGCTTCCTTTTTCCTGAACTTGCCCAAGAACATGGCACCCCAGCCCCTAATGTATTTTCTTCCTCTTTGGAGTCCCCCTTTCCTCTTTGTGAATGGTGATTCCTGGAAATAGGGGAGGTTTCATCTGTTTGATCCGTCAGCCCTGCCTAGAGACAAGGGGATGGGCAAGATGACCTTTTGTGGTCCCAGGTGTAAGAAACAAAAACTGTGGTCCATGAAGTCTCTGTCTAGGTTTGCTTGGAGTTTGGCCTTGTCTAGGCTCCTAGGAAGGCTCCTGACTTTGTTGAGTCCTGAAGTGTAGCAAGACTGAGTCCAATTGATCCCTAACCATGAGATGGCCTGGGAGATCCCAGTCCCTTGGTGACAGGGCCCTAGGGTGCCGGTCTTCATGCCACCCACTCAAGGGCTCCCCTGACCACTGGATGCAGGGTCGAATAAGTCCAGAGGTAGTCTTTGATCCCTAGACAAAATAATCAAGGCAAAGAGGTGTCCAGACTGGCTAAGGGCCTGGGAGAAGGAAGAGGTAGCTTTTCCCTGTACAGGAGACAGGGATGCTGCATTCCTCAGTGGTGGAATTCCTCACTGCCCTGGAATGAAATATTTTCTGTGGTTCCCAGGGACTGAAGGCTTCACTCTTATCATTCTGGAAATCAGTTCCTGGGTAGGCTAAGTTCTTCCATTTCACAGGTTGTGGATTTCAAGTTGTAATGGAGGGAGGCCACTGAGACCTCCAAGGAGGGGTCTAGACTGGATGCATTACCCACCGCTGGGGGCTGGGGGGTGGGCAAGCAGAGGCAATTTCGGTACTGGTACATTTATTGGGGATGCTGAGCTTTATAGACTCTGGTACGTTCAAGCAGTGCAGAGACTCACCAAAACCCTGCCTCCCTCAGCAGGGCAGTTTCCAGAAGTGAAAAAACCCACCCCCCTCAGTTCCCCCCCACCTTCATCAGCCCCTAACCCATCATCCTGGTTAATCTGTAGTCTACCACCCTGCGCATGACTTCCACAACCCTCATCTCATTCTGAAAATATCTGGTTTATGTAGGGGTCATTGCCCACCCCTCCTTCCCACTAAAATATAACCTCCTTCAGGGTAGAGCGTGTGTCAGTGTTCCGCAAAGAGGACGACAAAGCTGTCCATAATGAGCATGGGGTGAATGAAAGACTAAAATGCCCAGGGCCATCTTTAGCCTCCCTCTCTCAATCTCACCTTGGGGGTGGCCCCATGTCCCCTAAAATGCCTGGCCTCAAGATATGAGAGTGGCTGGAGCTTGGCCCATGAGGGGCTGCGGGACAAAGGGAAATGGTCCTAGAGTCCGGAAATATAATGGAACCACATGTTGAGTGCTCACGGGGCAGGATCCAGGCGTGGCTCTGTGTCCTCAGCGTGGATTAGCTTATTTTCATCGTCACAACGTGGGTTTTGATGCTGCCAAGTTCACTAACTGACTATATGACCCTGGGATGGCTACTTCCTCTCCCTGCCTTATTTTCTCAGTCATCTATAAACCAAAGAAGAGGGGGCACTGGTCTGGCATATCTGTTAGAACTGTAAATCCTGAAAAGACCAGGGCCCCGTATTCACAGAGCCTAAACATCCAGCACAACGCTTGGCACATGGAAGGTCCTCACTACATATTTATGAACCGAACAAAGCAATGTTCTGTCTCGCTCCCTTCTAGGAGGCTAAATTACCCGTTGTTGTGCTGCAGGCAGGTCAGTTTCTCATTTCCCTGGGGCTCAGGAGGCCTCATCTGTTGTTTCCAAAAGCCCCAGGGGCCTTAGACTTGGAATTCACCTAGGTCTGTGTCCTCAATGAAAGTGAGGTAGGGACACCCCGTGCCGCTCTGGAGCTGGAGGGAGAGAGAGCAGGCTAGAGTAGGCAGAGGATTCTGTGTCACCCAACTCGGACGAGAGGTCATATCACAAAGGGATCATGATCCCATGTGGCGCAGGGCACAGAGACTCAGGTGGGCCGACAAGTTAGACAGGGCGGAGCTGAAGGGTCTCTTCCTCTCACAGATGCCGAGACTGAGGCTCAGCAGGGGAAGCCACTTGCACAAAGTCACACAGCTGTGCTGTGACCAAGACCCATGGCTTTCTCCCTTTTCTTCCCTAGCTGCCCTCGCTGCCCTCAGACCTGAGCCCCGATGTTTCAGCCCAGGAGAGAGCTGCTACCGAGCCCTCCATCACTGCCTTGGAGGAAAGGCAATCGGAGCGAGATCTGGGGAGATGGAAAACTGTCGGTGACTTCTCGCACTTGAATATTTAAAGACACATTTTATTCTTTGTAAAAAGCGGCTTGGCAATTGCCCTGGTGCTAAATTTTTGCAGATGTCAGATGCGGCCACCTCTTCACTTCAGTTGTCTTAATAGCCCAAGTGGTTGCTGCCTCTGTTTGCCTGTCTCCTCCTGGGGTGTGCCCTCTGCAGTCCCGGGGCCGGAGGCCTGGTGTTACATAAGCACCTCATCAGAATAAACATCCAGCTAAACGCCCTGAAGGAACGCTTACCTCAACTCAAACCCCACCTTTTCCCAGAGCACAGAGAGAGATTTCCATTCCTGACAGCCACCCCCTTATTACCAGGGGTTGCCCCGAGGCGTCAAGCCCTATCTGGAGCACCTCTGGGCACCTCGTTCCATCTGTAATGGACAGGGGACAGGGGATCGCCTTTACTTGGGCCCCAGGCTCCCTCCTAAGCATCCTGGCATCCCTAATAGCAGCTACTTATTCATAGAAAACCTACTGTGGGCCAGGCCCCATGAATATAAATAGGACTAAGCCTCGATCCCTTCCTAGGGAAAAAGCAATGTAGAGCTGAAGTGGCAGACGCGTGAAGAAAAAATTGCAGAAGCAGCTATGATTGAGAAATGTATGTATTCTGGGATCCAGGGAGGAAGGGAGTTCTGGCTCTGCCCAGGAGTCAGCAGCATTTGCACGGGGCTTTGAAGGACACGCAGGTGTGAATGAAGGAATGAATGAAGGAGTAGGATCTATAAACTGCAAAAGTAATACATAACAGGAGGTGTGAAAAGCAGTAGGGAAAATAGCATTTGGAAGGACTGAACTAAGCCACTTTTCCTGGCACTCGGCTACCCCCGAGACTGGCTCTGGTCTGGCCAGACTCCCTTCTTCTTTGACTCTGAGAGGGAAACTAGAGGCTGGGGAGTCCTGGTAGCCTGCTGTCATCACATCTTTTCGGCCTCCATTTCCTCCATTCCTTCCTCTTCAGAGCCAACAATAATAGCTACCACAGGGTTGTTGCAAAGACTAAATGAGATACTATGTACCTGTACGTAGGTAGGGCCTTGATAAATGGAAGAATCATTATTACTGCTTTTGTTACTATTACCACTACTGTTGCTGGCAAGCTTCCAGGGACCTAAAAAAAAAAAAAATGCCTCAGAGGCATAAAAACACTTCTGGATATATTTGAGTCTCCACATATTACAAGATTGTTCTTCACTTCCAACCCAAACATATCAGGAAGGGCCTTCCTACTCCTTCTTGATGAGGAAATGAAAAACATTTTGGAAGAGGCAGCCTTTTATCACAGGAGCTTGCTTGGGCAACCCTCAAAGGCCGCATATAGGTTCTGTTGCCTGGGACAGAAGTCAGAGCCAATGGGTGACCCACTTAGCTCAAAACTTCGCTCATACAGGTGCATTAAAGAGCTTTACGGATGCAGCTGTGTAGGACCCCTTAAGGGAGTCAGCTGACCCCACATGCAACTCCCAGACCCAGCTGGTGAAGGCACGGCAGGGGGCAGGGGGTCCATATCGCTTACTGAGCTGCCCGGCATCCGCTGGGATTTGGGCCTGGCAGTCTCACATCCCAGGGAATTACGCAGACTTCTCATGGAGTACAGTCTTGTCCTGGTTTTCAGGCCTGCACCACATACTCTTAACCAAATGCCCAAGCCAGAAAACGGGATCTCATGCCAGATGCAGCCTGTCCCTCACCACCCACCACCTGCCATTTCAAGCCTGTCAGATCTCCACCTGTGACACCTCACAGATGCATAGCACGTTCTCTTTCTGCACGGCTACTTCCTTCAGGCAGGGCATCATCGAGTCTTGCAACACCTTCCTAAAAGTTCTCCTTGCCTCCCCCTCCCCGCCGCCTTCCTCCAATCCATTACACATCCTGAAGCAGGAGTGATCTTTCCAAGACACAGATCTGGCCAAATCAATCCCCTGCTTCAAACTCTTCTGGGTGCCACCCATCCCTTGGAAGCCTGGCCCTCAAGATGCTCCATGGCGTCCAGTCCCAGCTCTCACCACAGCCTCTGTCCCACACCATGCTCCTGTCAGATGGGACATCTTGCTGCTTCCCTAGCTCCGGCAGTTCCCTCAGCTTTGAGCTCTGCCAGCCCCTCCCTTGTCTCTTGGCTCACTCCTCATCCTTCAGGTATCAACCCAGACAGCCCCTTTCTCAAGGAACCTTTCCTCAGCCTGGCAAGATTTTATTAGGTGCCTCAGACTGGTCCGCCCTTCCTTGACGACAGCACTTAACATAGTGGACTAGAAGTGCCTGCTTACCTGTCATCTGTCTCTATTCGCTCGCTGTGCCCTGAGCTCCAAAAGGGCACATTCCCTTCCTGAATAATCCCTGAACATGGTGGGCAATAAACATTTGTTGAATGAACAACAAATGAACACACAAAAAATTGGATGAATGAATGAATGAATGAATGACTTAGGACACATAGGCTGAAAAAAATCCCATAACAGGAGATCATCCCCACTGTGGTGGCTAAGCACATGATGCAGGAGGCAGAGACACGGGATGGAGGCAGGAAGAGGTTGGGGGCTGATGCAGCAGGAGAGGAGCAAGAGAAGAAGGGAGGGGCCTGGCAGGAAGGCAGGAAGGATATCCAAAGAAACTGCCCCTTTCTGTGTTGCTCCCAAACCCCGCACCCTCTCTGCGGGAATCTCAGCTACCTAAGAACAGAGAGTTTCGCCAACACGGAGACTTATACTATTTCATAAACTTTCCTTAAATTAAAATCAGGCAACGCACACACATACACATATACCCCACAGACATCTTCGTCGCTGAAAAGTTGCTCCCTATAAAATAAAAGAAGCTGTTTAAATGTCTTCCTTCCAAGCCAGCCCCACAGAGCTGGAGCTGAGAATACATTAGCCTTTAATGAAGTGAGACTCTCATCTTCCAGGAGACACCTCATTTAGCGCAATTGTTTCAGAGCCATTACAGAAAGACAATTACAAGGAAGCGGGGAGAGTAATTGGAAATGCTGGCAGGAGTTGGGCGAAATGATAATAAATAAAAATATTCAACCTAATAAGCTTCCAGGAGGGGGTGGGATGAAGAAAATCAACATAATTAGAACTGAACCTTAGCAAGGAAAAACAGACAGCAGGGTGGCAAGTGCTCAACTTGTACAGGAAGAAAGAAGAAGTCACATGCTGCCGAAGATGATTCCGGGCCGCAGGCTGCTGGCCCCCTCCCAGAGCTGCTGGAGGGCGGAGGGGTGCCCAGAGCCGAGAGCTGTTGGGGGGCTCAGGGTATGTGGTTCCTGGACACGGAAACCTGGGTGTGTGGAAGAGACAGGCCTGGCCTGGTGCGGCCAGGGTTCTCTGTGTGCGGAGAGGGGGGGCGGGGGAGGTCGAGGGGGGAAGCACGACCCGAGCCCTGACTCAGTGGCTGCCGGTCTCTAGTTCTGCCACCATGGGCAAGAGGCCCCGTCTTCCTGGGCCTTGCTTCTCTCATCTTGTCTCCAGGGAGGTAAACTCTTAATATCTGTAGGTGGCCTACAGTCTCTGGTGAAGGCTGTCTCCCTCTATAGGTGTGTCTTCCTCTCCTTATCTGATAGCCCTTCTTTGGTTCTGAAATTTCACCACAGGAGCCTAGAAGTTAAGCTTAGGGAGGCAGCCGAAGCATCATTTAGGTGAAAGTCATTTCTGAGGGCACTCTATTCCCACCCACTCCCCCCCGGGGGGCACAGGCCACATCCTACTTGCTGGGCCCTGGCCCTGCCTGTTGGGTCCAGCACAGCACCTGTAACACAACTGTGTTGATAGTTCTGTCTCTGTCTCCCCCTTAAGAGCCATGAGTACTGTTAAGAGCATTTACAGAGGAGATGGTATGAGGCCTGGGACTTGTTTCAAAATAACCCCAGTGAGCAGGGGAGTGCTGATTTACATTATGATTTCTTGTTTGGTTGTTTTTGAAAAAAGCAATGTAAGTAACTTGAGTTTAGGGACCTCAGATTTGTCACCCAGTACTTAGCTCAGGACCCGGGACACAGTGGGCACATACTTATTATTTTGTAGCATAATGGGTTTCTAACAAATATGTCAAATAAACTGACTGAGGATTGAAATGAAGTCAAATTTTAAAATTTTGGAAGATTCTCAGATAGTCTCAATCAATTCAAATAAAATAATTCAAACCACACTTAATTTACCTTTAATGTACCAGCAATGTGCCAGGCCCTGGAGAGTCACGGGGGAACAGGATCTCCAAGTGACTCTCCCTAAGGAATTCGTCATCTAGTGAGATTCAGATTGTAAAGCTTTAGGCATGATGTGAGGCCACACTAGGAGGTGGGCCATTTGTCCAGAGACACTAGCAAATATGTAGTCCCACCTCTACTAGTGGCCTAGGCACATGGTCCTCAAATGAGTTTATAAGTCTATCAGTAAAAATTTTTCATACACCTTCGATACGTATACATAACCTTGATATATATATGCATATTTATATCATATATATGTTCTAATATATATATTATATGTTATATATAATATGTGTGTGTATATATATATAATGTAATACGTATATACAACCTATGTGTGTGTGTGGCTTAGATCTACTACCTTACCAATATATGATTTGTCTTATAGAACATACTCAGAAATGGGAATCTAAACAGGGTGAGATAAAAAAAAATAACAATAAATAAAGTTGAAAAATTTTTTTCTTATTCCAATGACCTATCTTGCTTACTTTGTTTTGGAGACATTATGTGTAGAGTACCTGTCCTGGGACCAGACAGGCCTGCCCATATAGAAGTAATTGCACGGGTGCCAGGGTGGCTCAGTCTGTTAGGCACCTAATTCTTGATTTCTGCTCAGGTCATGATCTCAGGATCTCAGAGTTGTGAGATCGAACTGCATGTCATTTTCCACACTGGGTATGGAGCCTGCTTAAGATTCTCTTTCTCCCTCTGGCATTCCCTCTCACCACCACTGCTCCCTGCCAGCTTGTGCATTCATGCACGAACTCTTTCTTTCTTTTTCTTAAAAAGAAGAAGAAGAAGGAGGAGGAGGAGGAGGAGAAGTAATTCCAGTCTGCTCAGTATACCAAGCAGAATTTAATACTTGCTTTTCTCTTGCTGGTCATAACAACCATTTTCCAGTAACTGGTGACAAATATGCCTCCAGGGTCCATTAGAACCCTGGGACACAAAAGCCAAAGCAGAGGATGGGAGAAGAACCCAGACACCTCCCTCTGAGAGAAACTAGGAGTAGTCCTACTCACTCATTCATTTGGCAAACACTTATTATAAATTCAGAATGTGCCAGGTGCCATGCCAGGTGGAGTGAAGGTTACAGGGCAGAACCTTGTACTGACTCAGGTTCATGGAAAAGGACAGATGCGAATATGCTTGAGGAGCAGGCGAATGCTGGTCAGTGTCAGGAGGTTCAAGCCAGGTGCTCTGGGAGGGAGAAACTGCGTTCCCCCAAGGGATCTAAGACGTGGGCAGGAGGTGGCATGGGACTAGGGATTATGGGCAGGGTTGGCCACGCAGAGAGAGAGAAGAAAAACTCTTCAGGAAAAGGAAGTATGACAATGACACTGGGGCAGTAAATTAAGGGGGTCATTCTGTTTCGCCTATCCCCCGTTCCATCTGGAGATCCCATATCCTGAGGCCAGGTGGGGGAGAGAGAATGCTTACCGGAATTGCAAATACAAGCAACAGGGGCCTGCTCACCGACAGAACACCTGGAAACTAGAGAGTGAGGCCTGCTGCCAGGCCAGCCTCCCATCGGACATGCCACTGGTCTGTCCAAAAAACCAAAGGCTAATGGGAGAGAAAGCTGGTCTAATAACAGGCATTCTCTTCCGTTAGGGATGAACAGAGCCTGAGCCAGCCTACAGGCCAGCCAGAACAGGTGACTCCTAGGGCCCGTGCTCAGCCTAGGATGCCACCTTCTGGACTCCTAAACCCTGGAGAGCGAGGCATCTCTAGGAAAGACGTAACTAGAATACAATGTGATAAAGAATCACAAAAAGGGGCCCAGGGTGCACCAGGAGCTCAAGGATGATAAGCCCTAGCCAGGATGCAGTCCCATACTCATCACCAAGACACTGACTTCTAACCAGGTAAATGAGGGGGATGGAGAGCATTTGAGGCAAGGAGAACCTCACATGTAGAAGCAGAAAGCAGGAACCCTTGGGGCCCTGGGGGGGAGACAAGAAGCCTTGGGAGTCACTCTTAGGCAGACCCTAGTCTGCCTAGATCTGGCTACCACACACAGTCGGTGCTTAATAAATGTATGTAGATGGTAAACTGTCATCTCTAGGAAGTAAAGGCTGGGATAAGCAATTCATTCTTATAAAGCCCCAGGAGGGGCCACATGCTGAGATGCATTTATTAAAGTCTTTTGATGAGAGAGGGAGGGAAGAAAAGAGAAGAGGGAGAAGGAAGAGCTGGGATGGGGGCTGCCTATCAACATCCTGATAGAGCCCCCCCCCTTCTTCCCCATCCCCCACCCCTTTATTTCCAGAAGCAGGCACAGGCTCTCAGAAGGAAAGCAGACAGGAGCCATGGAAAAGAAAGGAAAACTAGCAGTAATGTCCTAAGCCCCAAAGCAGTGTCACACATGCCTATGTCTCCTTTAGTTTTCCCAATGACCCTGTAAGATGGGGTTTTTATTACTCTGTAACAGATAGGCAAACTAAGGCTAAGTAAAACATGTTTGGTGGAGGAAGTGGGAGCTCGTATCTGTTGGATACTAGTCTTCCAGATGCTTCCCAGACCACAGAATGGACAGGGTAAAGGGAAGACAGAGCTGGACACCAGGTGGTCTTCTGCAGCCTTAGGTCCTTGCCTAGGTCTTGCCTCCCCAAGTTCTGCTGGCCCCTGGATATCCCTAGGTGAAACCCTAGAAGTTGGTGAGAAACCACCCCAGGACCCAGGCTGAAGATGGCTAGCGGCCCTCTAGGACCTGGAAGGTTCTCTGTTAAGGGCAGTTTGGACGGACCTTTAGTAGACACATCCACAGCAGCCTCCCATTCCCTTCTCATCCTGGTTCCTTGCTCCAGCCTTGACTTACATTTTGCATCCAGAAAGCCAGCACCTGCCCTCTGAAGTCCCGGGACCTCCCCAGGCCCTGACACAGTTTCACTCTCAGGAGCTGGGAGCCCCGGGTTCCATCCATTGCAGCCTCTACCACAAAACCTTCAGTGGCCTTAGGTGAGTGTTAACTCTTTTTGAGCCTCAGTTTCCCCACTCAGTACTGAGGAATTCACTGGTCTCTAAGGTCCTTGAACATCCCATGGGCATCTTTCTCACTCCCCAGATTTCCATTTATTTCCTCCCTGCCCCATTCCATAAAAGCCGGGAGTCCCTTCCCTCAGGTGAGTCACCTGCAGGCTCGTCATAGGCCCCTGGGGACCACAGGGGAGGCCATCTTATAGCAAAGGGCTAGAAACTGGGAGTAGGCAGACCACCACCAGGGCCTCTGTACAGCCTGGCCAGGGCATGCTGGCCACCAGATTTGGGAAGGTGGCCAGGTCCCCGATTCAGAGCCAATCCCAGATGCCTCAACTGAGAGACCTATCTGTGGGCAGCGGAAAGCACAGTCTTCCGGGCTCCTGCAGCCGTGCATTCGCTGCTCCCTTTTCTAGCTGGGGAGCAATGGTGTGTTGCTTCACCTCTCCGATTAAGCCCAGCTCCCCGATTTGTTCTCTTCTGAGAGGACTTGTCTCAAAGTGTTGGTGGCAGGGTTACAACGGATAATGCATGAGAAACACCGAGGGCAGTGCCTGTCACACAGCAGAAACTATTCTTCCTAAGGCCCCCAACATTCTTATGACAGCAGGACTCCCGAAGTACTTGACAGTCATGGGAAGCACATGGTGAGGAAGAGAGCTGCCACCCACACTCAGCCAGTCACCAAGGCGGAGCAGTTTCATGATGAAAAACCCCCCTTCCAGCAGGAAAGCTCACCCCGCCCCCCAGGGAGAGACCCAGGTGGGTCACTTGAATGTGATACACTTTTTTTTTTTTAATTGGGTTTAAAGTTATAAAACAACAGCAGGGAACTCTTCCTGCCTCTGCAGGTACTTGGGCCCAGGTGGGGATCAGGGGCATTAATTAAACTCACTCAACCTCCCCCACAAGACTGGTGGTCCCACGTCCCCAAAGCTTCTCTCCGTGCGGTCTCCTGCACCAGAAAGGGGCTCCTCCTCGAGTCCTAAGGCTGGAAAAGGATCCACCTTGTGGACCAACCTCACAGGCACCCTCAGACAAGCCTCCCCCCATGATGCCCACCCCAACCTAGCCTAATTCGGTCCTAAGTATTCCTAAGGTGCATTCCAATTTCCCACTGTAATAAATGGCACAGAATGCAAATGGACGTGGATGTGGGACACAGATGTTTGCACTAATTTAATTGAGGGAACACCTTGGATTAAACACTTTGCAAAACACTCACAAATAGGTTCAGTGCATTCGGTAATGAAAAACCTCCCAGCCCCCTGGCACTTTGTTGCGGCTGCCTGGGGCTCCAGGAGCGCGGCTGGGAGTGGGAGGGAGTGGGGGAGAAGCCCAGAGCAGGGTGGAGACAAGATGCCTCCAAACACAGGGAGAGAGGCAAAGGAGCCAGTTCCTAGGAGGGCTTCCAACAGATTTTCCACCAGCTGGGGCTGACTCCACCAAGAGAAAGAATCTGGAAGGGCTGAGCGGGGCGGTAGGCAGCACCTGCCTCCCCATGTGGGTAACCACTCACCTGTAGGGGTCAGCAACAGGCAGGTGCCTCTCTGTCCTAAGGACTCAGCTCCAACCTAGAGGCCTCACTGCCCAGCTGGCTTATGACCAGTCACCCACCTGTAGAGGACTGAGGTCCCCAGGCCCAGTAACCCCATGGAAGATCAGCCTATTTGATCTTTTGGGCATGAGGGTGGGTCGAAAATATCTCTCAGAAATTGGGGTTTATTTGCAAGGCCGTGCTCATTTCTCTGAAGCTTCTTCCTCGTCTTCCCCTACAGATTAGGGGACTTCGAAAGCTCAAACCCTGTACATCTACCAAGCTCCAATTGTTCCCTTCACTTTGCACCACCCATCTGTTCACCCCCTTAGCTCCGAGCCTGCAGAGAAGAGTGAAGCTCCTTGGTCCTGGAGGAGCGAGCTGTGGCCCGGGGTGGGGGGTAGGGGGAGGAGAGAGCAGGGGGGCGTGGCAGGCGTGCACAGGCGCAGGTGCGCTGCCATAAATGCCCTCAGGGAGGCGTACTTGGTAACCTGGGAGCCCAGGGATAGTGTGGCAGCTTGAAGGAGAGGGTCAAAAGAAAGTGGAGAAAAGCGGAGAAGGATTCCTGGCAGAGGGAACAACGTTTGCAAAGATAACGAGGCACAGAAGTTTAGGCAATTGCAGACTCAGGAGAGACTTCCCATGTGGGTCCACTTGGGGGACGGGTGGCACAACGGAAGACAGGCCATTTTCACCAGCCCCCGGCCCCAGCCCCTTATAGTTCTCATAGTTGGGTAATCTACATCAGTTCCTATAATGATTGCTCTGTAAATCTCAGAGTTCAAATCAGGCCAGGATGATTTTATATTCCTGAAAACAGAATCCCTAATTTTCAAACACAATGATCACTTCAAGTGTAATAACCATTATAATAATAACCTCTTATACTTGTATAGTGCTTCATAGTTTATAAACCACTTTCATATATCTCTTATAATCCTCTGTCAACAGCCCTTCGAGAAAGATAGAATAGGTAGTTTCAGTATTCTGGCTTTCTGGATGAGAAAATTAATCCCAAGTTCTCAGCTACATAAATAACAGAACAAGGGTTCAAACTCAGGTCTATGTGACACCAAAGTGCATGCTTGTTCACTCATTCAATCATTCAGTCATTCAGCCATTCAGTGAACCATGGAGCACTGGTTAAGCACCTATTATGTACCAAGAAACACTTCGGACTCAGAGCATGGATAGCATGGTGGGGATATTAAGATGAGTAAAAGCCTAGATGCAGAAACAGCATACTGACAGATATACCCGGACCGACAGGGAAACAGCAAGGCAAAAAGCAGAGCACTAAAACCCAGGAACCAAGAAAAACACAAAGTCACTCTTTACAAACACTGCCTCACGCATACACACACACCATGCTGCCTTCGTTCACACACATAACAAACACATGTGATGACACACATGAAGATAAAGGAGCCATATCTTCTGGGCTGCCCCATGCTCTCTAGCATGGAATGCAGACTCCTCCACACCTGACATTCCCACCACTATATGGGTAACAGTTCAGACCCAGCAGCTGGAGGAACCCTATGGGGCTGAGTTTTGCCCCATCCTATAGTATGTATAAGCATTCCAGCACTATGTGAGCCCTGGTGTCATGGCAGCAAAGGCATGATACACTTCTAGGCTGGCTGGCTGGCTGGGTGGTGGATAGATGAGTGGATGGATGGATGGATGGATATATGGATGGTGGATGGATGAGTGGATAGATGCATGGATGGATGGATGGTGGATGGATGGTGGATAGATGCATGGATGGATGGACAGGTGGATAGATGATGGATGGATGGATGGTGGATGGATAAAAGGATGGTGGATGGATGGATGGGATGGGGAAGGACACTGGGAAGCACAGGAACTTTTGCCTAGCTAGAGGTAGATCTTATTGGGGCCCTGCCAGTGGGCCCAATTACAGCTAAACCCTGCTTTGCTCTCTGATGAGGACAAATGAGTCTCAGGTCCTTCTACAAAAACAATACCCACCTCACAGAACTTATGTCAGAATGGACGATGAGAGATGCTGACACATGAAGCGCATGACTGAGCCCACAGAGGTAATGCCTTCCCAGCCAGGAAGTAAAGGTAATGGACAGGGAATTAACTCTGCCGAGACTCAACAGAAATCAGTGTCCTGACTTCCCACCACCATCACCCAGCCTGGGGCTTTAAGGACTTCCCAGAGAATGCCTCTCCATCACACCACCCTCTTCTCCTAGCTTCATTCATTCATTTTTTTTTTTTTAAGATTTTATTTATTTATTTGACAGAGAAAGATCACAAGCAGGCAGAGAGGCAGGCAGAGACAGAGAGAGGGGGAAGCAGGCTCCCCACTGAGCAGAGTCCGATGCCGGGCTCAATCCCAGGACCCTGAGATTATGACCTAAGCCGAAGGCAGAGGCTTTAACCCACCAAGCCACCCAGGTCCCCTTCATTCATTCTTTTTTTCATTCGACAACCTTACAGGGTACCTATGATGGCCAGGCCTGGTTCTAGGTACTGGGATTAGGAGAAGAATAAGATTTCGTCCTTAACTTGGGTAGACAGACAAATAACTGTGTTTGAGGTCCTGGGATGACAAGGAGGACACAGCAGTGTTTCATAAAAGGCAGGGAAGCTCTGGGAGGAGGTAGACATAGAGGAGATATGTGAGTTGGGTATTACAAGAGGAACAGGGTTACCAGGTCAGGAAGATTCCAGGCAGAGGACATAGCACGTGCAAAGTCTCTAGAGTGTGAAGTTATACAGAGTATCTGGGGGCAACTGAGCAACTAGGCATTATGGGTATCAGGAGTAGGAAAGTACCCTTGTGTCTGAGTGTCAGTCAGGCCAAGTAGATTGTAGACAGTAAAGCCCCACCAGGGTGTTGGAGCACAGGTGGGGCCGGTCAGATGCAATGGCATTAATTAGGTTCCCGCCAGTCAGGCACAGTGTTAGGCTCCTCCGTATATAGGAGGCTCTCCTTGGCTAACTCTGATGATAAATGAATTTGACGAGGTATTTTCCTCTTTGATTCAGGCAATTATCCCTGGAGAAATGGCCAATCTGGGAGCAATCTTTCCTCTCTGAAGAGCCAGACTAGCTGGCTAAGAGCAAAAGTGGGAGAGGGCTCCCCCATGGCCCTCACCACCACCACCACCTGCAGCCACAACTGCTGGGAGCCATGCTTGGAAATCCTTTACAATGTCCTGGGGATCCAGGAAGAACTTGAGAAGGGATAATGGTGGAGGTCACAGGAGCCACAGAGGAAGTAAAAATGGCAGCCTAAATCCCTTAGGCCAGAAAAAGATTTATGAGCCTGCATTTCTAGTAAACAGGACAGAAAGGCAAGGTGGGTGGTAGCCACAACTTTGTTGTTCTCAAACCCTCAAACCTTCTGCAGTCCCGCTCACAGCAGGCCAGGTTCTCCCTCCCCTCCTTTCTCTTCTCCCCCCCCACCTCTTTCCCTCCTTCTCAGCTCCTCTCCAGAAAGGTTTATGGAGACGACTTCAAATAGCCCCCTCTCCTGCAGGCATAGTCACACCAACTGAAAGGAGATTTAATTAGCAAAATCTCGTTAGGCAAACGAAATTATCCGTAAGACAATACTCCTCTGGACAGGGGGTATGATTAAACAAAGCCATTAATTGAGAGAGTCGCTTTGGCACCTCCCCGGATGCATTCATCTCTGGGCAGGCTCCACTTTGCCTCCTTGGGCCAGAGGAACAGACTCTGCGTCCTCCCCGCCCGCCCCACCCGCTCCCCACTTCATCTCCGTTCTTGCAGAGCCCCTCCAGTTGGGGCTGCAGACCTCGGCATCTCATCAGAGGCCGGGCTGCCGCCAGATTCCTGCTAAAGTGCCTTGATTGCATAATGTCTATTTGCATAATGTAAATTGCAATCTCCTAGCTCGGGAGGCAGGAATCACAGAACAGCCATTATTTTTTACCACTCCACAAAAATTCTACATTTAGAAAGCAGATTTGCAGCTCAGAAAGCCGTATAAATCTGAATCCGCCAGAAACGCCATTAAATCACACCAATTAAGCCGGACCAACGAAGAGCCCCTGTCACTGTTCTCTGCACACTCAAGGACTCCCCGCCCAGATGGAGGCCACGAGAAACTGGAGGCTGTGGCAGCAGGGCTGGGAGCAGGAGCTGCAAGAGGCAGGAAATTCTGTCTTATAAACCTCAACACACCCCCCCCCCAACCCCAACCACAGGTGTCCATCAAGACCTGGAGGATGAGAGAGAGGATGGATGAGAGGCAGGTGGAACGAGTCTGAGTTATTTCCAAAAGAGGACTACCTCCACGTCAAGCTCAGCCCGTACTTTCTAATTAAGTTCTTCTTTCCAGCTTATCTCTTTACTCAGACAAATGACCCAGTGGGCAAAGCATCCCACAACGGGCACCCAGACTACCCCATCAAGCAGTAACACCTGTCCTGACACCAGCAAGACCCCACGTGACTGCCCCCACAACAATGATCAACCTGACCCTCACTGCCCACCTACACGTACCCACCGACCTTTGTCCCACATTTTCCTTATATAAACCTGGATGTATTTTCAGCACTTTGGAGACAGTCTTTGTGACGTGAGCCCACTGCTGGCCTCACTGAAATAAATCTCTTTCTTGTTTCCCCACCGCTCCTCTCTCTGCCTGTGGATTTCATCAGCAGCGAGTGGCCAGACCTGGTCTGCTTGGGACCCCCCCCCCCCCGGGGCCAGTTGCTCTCCCACTCCCGCACCCCGGCTATACATCTTAAGCTCATTTGACTGGTTTCTGGTGGGCACAGACTTTCATTTCATGCAGTGGGAGGACATGTTATCAGGACGAAGTCTGCACCCTTAGCAGAGGGAGAGGGGAGATCTAAGGTGTTTTGAACAGGGGGCAAAACATCCATGCCTTTCATAGCTCTTCTGCGACTTTTCCTCTCTTCTCTTCTCCCAAGTTCCTTCTGGCCAAGGGTAAGAAACCGTAGGAGAAATCCTGCTCCGACTGGGCTGGGCTGGAGTCTGAGCGCTTTTTAAAAGCTGTTTCCTAGCGGTCATTGGGGAGAGAGAGGTGAGTCACATGGTGCCTGGAAAGGGGCATTCCCTCAGACAACAAGGCAAGATCCCAGCTCCCCCTCTGCAGCCCTGCACCTGGTTACTCTTTTGCCTCTTTATTGCTCATTCAATATTCATTTGTCAAAGGGCAAGATGCTAATGTGTATTATTAAAATATCAATAGTTTATGAGTGAACTTTTATGGAGGGTACAGTTAAAGGAAAGATTCTTGACCATCCCTTGTCAGGAGCAATGGAGAGAAACAATCTTTTCCAACTCAGCTTCTTATTTATTTCCTGGGTGGAGGAATAACTGAGCCATTTGGAGGAGCTATTGTGTGCCAAGAATGGCTACAGCACTCTCACACGCTGCCTTCCTGTCGGTCCCCACAGTGGTCCTGGGAAAGGCGTACGGTCCCATCTGCATTCGGGACGTGAGCGATCTGCAGACCGAGCAGACGGGCCGGATCACGAAGGTGCTAAGTCGGAACCCAAACTCTTGCTCTTGGATTTCAAACCCCAACTCCCCGCCTCCCTAAGTTGGAGCCTTGAAAATACAAATGAGCTTTACGTTTTTATCTGTTCCTTCATGTGTCCAAATTAAACATTCATTTCCGGGCCTAAGTTTCCAAACCCCCACACCTTTTTATCAACCAAGCCCATTTACCCTTCTCCTCCCCCTCCCTCCCTTTCCAGCATTAGCCATTCTCTGATCTCAGCCCCTCAGGAACATGAACTGGTTCTGTCTCCACTCTTTCGTTGCTTGAGTTTTGTTTCTATCCTCTTAAGTCACAACAAGGCATTCAGCACTCAGATTCTCTTCCAAAATTCACGCGAATCCAGGTCAAGAAAATGACAAAGGAAAGGGGGCCTGGTCCCTTAATGGCACACGTTCTAGTGTGTGGCCAAAGGGCAGGAAAGAGAGGAGAGGACATGGGGTCAAATGGGAAGGGCTGCCCAGACTTCCCCAGTCCCCAACACAGCCCCAGTTGCCTCTTAAGTCCTGATCTTTGACCAAAACGTCCCCCAGCTTGGGAGGAAGGCCTTTATAACTGCCCCAGTCAAGAGAATGTGGTGGAAGAGATGCTACTAGACCTTGGCAATACGGCTCTCACCTGGCTCTTGTTTGCTTTTGGGGTGCTCCCCCTTGGTGTCCAGGTACCATGTTTTGAAGAAGCCTGAGCCACAGGGAGTGGCCACATGGGCCTGCCTGGAAGCCCCAGCTAATATCTCAGCCAACAGCTCATATCAGCCCCCCAAATTATAAGTGAATGAGCCTTCAGATGACTCCAGCACCCAGCTTTTCACTTGCCTCAGCTGAGGTCTCAGCCCCAGGGAACAGGGACAGGGCATCCCTACAGTGCCTTGTTTGAATTCCTGACTCACAGAACGTGCGCATAGTAAACATTGTGGAGATGCTGAGTTTTGGGGTGGCTTGTTACATAACCAAAGTGACTGGAACACCTCTGGGATTAAATTGAATATTTGTGGTTTCCTTCTCAACCCCAGCCTTCCCTGGTCTTCACTCCGAGACTTCAGACTACGCCTTCTTCAACTGGTCCCAGGCCCCCTGAGCCTGCCCCCTCTCCTCTTCCTCCCTCTCCAAAACGCAGGATGCTCAAGCCTGAGGCAGCCTTGGCAAACACTCCCTTGAAAGAGCATTTGAATCTTGCCACCTCAGAATCCCAGGACCCAGAGAAGCCTGCTTGTCCTTGCTTCTCAGTGCAGGTCCAAGAGCGCATCCCTGTGAGGGAGCTCGCCCTGGGTGTATGTGGCCCAGAGTCAGGCACGTGTGCCCTCCGAGGCAGGAAGGGAATGTGCAGACCTATTCCTCCACTCTCTCCACTCTCATTAAGGCTCACGCTCAGCTTGCTTCTCTCCTACTTGACTTGACTTATGAGGTCCCTTTAACTTCCCATGCGAGGAGACATGATTCTCACAAAGGCCTTTCCACTGTGGCTTCCCCAACCTCCCAGCCGCATCTCCTAGGTAGGCTTTCCCGGAACAGGATGGAGGGAGGCACCCTTCCCCACCCGCCCCCTCCCCAGGGCCCAAACGGGCTCCAACCCCTCCAGATCTTGGGCTGCGGAGGAGGTGCCCTGGGAGCCGCAGCCCGTCAATCACAGAGGCGACCAGCACTGAATCGCAGGCCATTAGGCGGGAGGGCCGGCGCCCTGCTCACTCACCGGGCAGCCATTGGCAGGATGTTAGACGATCGCATGGCGGCCATTCTTATGATTTATTCAAATACTCATTACAGTCAATCTATTTTTACACAGAGGTGAAGATGTGCGCTGATAACGGTTAATCATTTATAATTCCCCGGACTGGTTGGAAGCCAATGTCCTCTCAGAGGCGTGGCGGCAGCCCAGCCTCCGGGAGCCCCAGAAGCAGGGTGGGAAGCTCCGCAGCCCAGGGCAACCCAACCTTCCGGCGACATCTGCGGAGCAGAGACCAGGTGGAGGGTGCTATGGGGACAGAAAGACATGGGAATCCCAGACTGTCCTCCAGGAGCTCCCAGCCTCACTGGGGTGCATGTGGGAAGGGGCAGGCCAGAGGGGCGCTTGGCATGTGAGTGTGGCAAAACTCAGGGAGAGGGAGAGAGAGCACTTCTAGCTAGAGTTACCAAAGAAGGGTTCATTGAGGAGACCAGACTTGGGCTGGGTTCCTCAGGTGGGTGGGCTTCCACCAAGTGGGGGCCAAAATGACCCATAACACCGACGGTGGGGCCATAACTGTGCCCATGTAAAGTATGCCACCAGCAGTGTCTCCCTTCCCCTCCCCCACATGCCCCTGGAAATAAACCAAGGTATAACAGCAAGTGTGGGCTCTAAACGAGCCCACTTCCTCTGCTCGCTGCCTCCCCGGCTCAGCCCACAGATGACAGTGGCTGGAATGGCCTTGCAAACCCAAGAGCTTCCCTCTCTGACACTCAGTGACACACATGACACATCAAGTCCACCTTAATGCACAGTCACTAAAGTCTAATTAAGTAGGATGTCATATTACAGGGCTTCTTTGTCACATTCAGACCTAATCTAATTAGAAGTCCACCGTACTTTACGTTCTGACCGGCTCATTGTTGGGTATCGCTCTTGCACAATGCATGGCTGTTAAAGATCAGGTTCAGGGATGGTCCTTAACCCGTAACCTCGTTGAGTCAGCATGGAAACACCAAGCACAGTTACTTACAGTTCACAGTTCCTTTTCTGGTGAGCGGCATGGAGGACAGGAAGCCTCAGAATCCTCCTCCGGACTTCACCTGCCAATGAAAGAAAAGGTTTTTATAGACGTGTATGATTCTGCTGCAAGTGAGAGCTGAGGTGGGGCAGAGGGTAGCCTCAGAGTGGGTCTGCTGCGGGAGCAAAGCCAGGACTCTATTCCCACAGTGCTGAGTGGGAACGTTTCCTGATGAAGGGACTCTGGGTGCAGGACGACTATTGGTTAGGACAGCTAACCAGGATGGAGAGAGAGGATCGCTCCCTCCTTACCTGCTTGGTGCCTCAATTTCCTGTGAGTTTCATCCCCTTCCCTATAGGAATCCCGGAGAAAAACAGGCTCATGGCTGCTGAGAGCCCTGAGCTGACCAAAGCAATAATCATTTATTGATGCCTCCGGTCTGATGGAGGACCCCATGCAGGGGGACGGAGCTGTGCAGCCCCCATGAAAGCTTGCAACCTATACGGGAAAGGCTGCACAACACCGGCAAACCAAAAAGCCAAGGCTGTTGTTTACTGCAGGATTATGGAAGGTCCAGGTGGAGAAGAGAATGTTCAAGGAAAGGTGAAGAGTCCAAACTGGGATAAAAGGGAAAGAAGGTGCCTGGAGAAGCATAATGAGGGTAAGACTGGAAAGATAAAGAATGTGACTGTCTTTAATTCTCTTTCTGGAAGAAAATAATAACAACAAGAAAAACCCAGCACGGGCACTGGGTGGCTCAGTTAAGCATCTGTCTGCCTTTGGCTCAGGTCATGATCCCGAAGTCCTGGGATGGAGTCCACATCGGGTTCCCCGCTCAGCAGGGAGTCTGCTTCTCCCTCTGCCCTTCTCCCTGCTTGTGCTCTCTCTTGATCTCTCTCTCTCAAATAAATAAAATCTTAAAAAAGAAAAAGAAAAATCAAGCACAAGCTTATCATGTGTCTGCTCCATGGTCTACACTGGCTAGGTGCAGCAGGAATAACACCCATGGGTGGGTCCTGGTATAGAAGTGCTGCCATGCTGTCACTGGGGAATAAGATGACCTACATAGAACAGCATCAGAGAAGATAAGACCATATGCACAGTAGTGCTGAACTGTGTGGTAGGGACTATAATACTCTCTCCACAGAGAAAGGAAGTTGGAGGGAGCTGAGGCACTCAAGGAAGTATTCAGGAGGAGGGAGAACGCAAGTGGGGCCTTGGAGACCAGACAGGCAAGGTTTGGCTGGTAGACCGGAGCAAGAGGGCATTCCAAGAAAGGGAGCAATCCAAGCCAGGATGATGGGGAGGGGGCAGCATGGAGTGCCCTGGGGCATGCAGAAGCTGGTCTGCCTGAGAGGAACCAAGGAGGAACCAGCACTGAGTAAGCCAGTTGGGGCCAGAGCATCAGGACTCTGAGTGAGAGGTCAGGCTTGGGCCAGAAGCTGGTAGAGCCATTTAGTTTTTCAACAAGGAAATGACATGAAGAAGAGGAGCCCCCTCACTTGCCCCAACCCTTTGGGATATTCTTTTTAGGACGCCTAGGTGGCTCAGTTGGTTAAGCGACAGCCTTCAGCTGAGGTCATGATCCTGAGGTCCCAGGATCAAGTCCCACATTGGGCTCCCTGCTCAGCAGGAGTCTGCTTCTCCCTCTGACCCCTCCCCTCTCATGCTTGCTCTCATTCTCTTTCTCAAATAAATAAATAAAATCTTTTTTAAAAAAGATCTTCCTTTTAATTAAGACAGAGAGGCTTCTTGGAAGAAGAAGAATTTCAGATAGACAATTCAGGCATGGGGTATAGTGTGATGTGCTCATGGAAAGAAAATGTCCCTTTTGTTCATGATGACGTCCACCAGGCTGAAGCCCTTCCTCTGGAGCTGTCTACTAACATCTGCATGACTGAGGTTAATGGTTCAAGGAAGTTCCTCTGAGATAAGTGCAGACCCCTGACTGCAATTCCTTGAAGACAGGACCGCATCTCATGCATCTGTGAAGCCCCAGAACCTAGCGGAGGGCTCAGGATGTATTGGGTTTTCAGTATTGTCTGTTGAAATATTCTTTGGTAGACCCTGTTCCTTCCCAACAGAATCCACAACCAGCAGCTCGGAACCAGCCATGGGTTGGCAATGGTCGGCCATGGGCTCCAACTTAGAGTCTTGTAAACAACAGACACACTGCTACTGAGCATACATGAACTCAATGTAAGAAGTCTCTAGACTGAATTGCATGCAGTAGCACTTTATCCCTGCCCTCTGGGATTGACTCTTGAGCTGCCAGCAACTTAGAAGAAGATATGGCAGACTTGCCTTTTGCATATGCTGTGAAACTGGGAAGGTCAGCCGCTCCTGGAGAGATGGATTCAAGAGTGTTACAAAGCTTTTAACAAGATGCAAGAATGGGCCAAAATGAAAAAGTCCATTTTTTTCCTCTACCAGTTTTTGCACAATAAGATCATGACAGCCATAAAAGAAATAATTCTGAAAATAAAGAAATACAGCCCACAATCCTATCATCACTCTAAACCACCAAATTACTATATCCCATGTCCCCATGCAAATCCATTTTTATTTTTTACAGAATTGTAGAAAAAGGTTTGACAAGAATATATACACCAAATCCCACTCTTATATTCAAAAGTCAATTGCAAAAACACAGAATAGGGTAACCTGGTTTAAAAAAGAAAGAAAGAAAGGAAAAAAAAAAAAGAAAAGATGGGTGATTAGAATTTAATACAAGCTTGGGATGAGCCCAGAGTGTGTTGCTGCAAACGCGTTACATGTGATCTTAGGTTGCATTAATAGCCACACAGTGTCCAACTGAGGGATGAACAGTCCCCTCACTTCGGACTTACTGGTCACTATTGGTTTAAGATGCAGTTCAGGCATTATATCTTAATAACCTTGACAGAGAAGAGGAGAGGGGAGCAAAGATGACCAGCAGCTAAAAGTCCAAGCTCTGGAATCAGACTGCTCAGTTTTCTGTCCCGACTCCACTAATGGCACGACCATGGAGAGGTTGCTTAACATCTATCTGCCTCAGTTTTCCCTCTGCAAAATCGGGCTGATAGGGGTTCTAGCTCTGAGGTTTGAGTGAGGATTGAATGATTCTGTAAGCTGCAAAGCACTTAGAACTGTGGCTCACACAAAATCACCACTCCCTGAACGCTAGCTCTTTATTGCTATTTTGTTGGTGTTATTTTCATTACTAGGAGGCTGTGCAGTAGAAGATATGAGAGAAGAAAGAAGACGCGTGCCTTCGTTTGTCCCTCTTTAAGATTGCCCGTCCTTCTCCCACATGGTGGCCCTCCAAATATTTGAAGAAACTGTATGGAAGAGGGGATGTGTGACTCTAGACAGTAGGATCAGGCCTAATTGCTAGATGTTAGAGGAAGTCAACCTTCAGTTCAGTGTAAGGGAGAAGTCTAGCAATGGGAACCATGCAAAAACGGGTGAATAGGCTTCCTCGGAAGGTAGTGAGCTCCCCAGCACTGCAGGGAGACTGCACTGGGTGAGAAGCTGCCCCACAGTGTGATCTCCCAGATGTGGCTTCACCCTTCTTTGAAATGTTAAAAACATCAGGAGACTGATAGAGTTGACAAAATTATATACTGAGAAAACCTTACTCCTGTCTTCGTTCACCATCGTTTCATGCAGTAATTCAACCCCCCAAAGGAAGAAGAGTAACAAGGACCATTCTTTGAACTGAATAAATAGCAGCGTGGGAAGCATTCCCTCTCCGCCCTCTCTTCCTGTCTCTATCTCTTTGTCTGTCTGCTCTTCTTGCTCTCCCTCTCTCTCTCACAGGCACACACATATGTGAATATGCAACCTCTCCACACTGGCCTTTTTTCCCACTCATGACCACGCACCCGTGGAGAAGTCTGCGTAACTTGGCGCTGACCCATGGATACAGGCTGCGGAACCACCTGTGTACCATGTATGTTAGGGCCTTCCAAAGCCAGCAGCTGGTGGGCCTGGCAGGCAAGCCGTCATGCCAAAAACCTTCACACAAGCAGCCATGCCATCATGGAACCAGAACTGAAACTCAGGTCTGAAAATAAAAAGGAACTATAAATGAAATTGACCACTCACATTTATTAATATGAGGAAACTGATGAAATGATGAATGAGGGAGTTGTTGTTGAAAGCTCATGTTTGTCTGGGAACAATGTAGAGAGAGGGGAAGGACAAAGCTTCCCATAGGAGGTAGCACGTGCTCCAGGAAAGCTGAGCGGCACCAGGAGGCACCAGGAGGCACCCGTAGGTAAGTCGGGAGGGTGGAAAGAGAGGAGCCTGGGGCTTAGTGAGGACGAGTTTAACCAAAAGAGCACCCCTAACAGAGAGGTGTCAAGACATGGGTTCATGCCCCTCCTTACTCCATCATTGATGTGCAATCTTGGACAAGGAACTTTTAACCCCTCCGTGCCTCAGTTTCCCAATAGGCGAAATGATAGGGTTAGACTACTAGATAATCCTTAAACAAAAATTCCATCCCACATCTACACACCTCAGAGGCTGCCCACACTAATCCGCCAGGGAGGGCGCTAAGTCTCGTGCTAAGGAGCTCAGTATCTCACCCTGGTTAAGAGTAAAGATGTGGGAGCCAGAGAGAGTTCTGGGTTCAAATCTGGATCCATCATTTACCAAACCTCAATCTATACGAACCTCAATTTTCTCATCTTTAGAAGGGGGGTAATAGTAGCATCTTTAAAAGAGCCAATGCATCTAGAGCATTTTGTGCAATGCTTGGAACATATTAATAGTAATAATAAATGGGGGCTACTGTTTTTTTTAAGTGTTAAGAGTTAATGGCTGGCAGCAGCTGAATGGAAAGGGAGAAAGAGGCAAAGCAAGAAGGTTGAGGACTTCTGCATTCATCCCACTGCCCAAGAAAGTGTTTCTTCCCTTGCCCTAGCCAGACCTTTGGGATGACGACAAATTATGAAAAGCCATTCTTGGACACCAAGAGTCTCTCTGAATGCTCTTCTTCTCTGAAAACCCCTCCATGGGCATATGAGCAAAACTTCCGAGAAAGACAAAACGTGAATAGACCACGTTCCAGGAGGAAACCCCGGAAGGACCACATGCCCATCCAGACGGTGTGTCCTGGGTCTCCCACCGCATTGCCAAGTCTCCTCTCTGTTCCCCTTGTGCTCCCCTCATCACCTGACCACAGCTTGCGGCTGCTTACATCTGTTGAATGAGGTTGGCAGTCAGAGCGCGGTGGGCCAGGCTCTAAAGTACACAATAGGCTCTAAAAAGTACACCAGGCTCTAAAGTACACAATAATTGGGTAATTGAATACTGATAAAATGGCCCGGCATTAAATACTTGACTCTGAGATGCATCCTACCCGGCCATTCCCAAGGCCTGGGAAGAACCGAGGCTCATTCCACAGGCTCCACATGGTCCTGGTCGCCCAGTTAAGGGGAACTGGAAAAGGCCCCTGAGTCACGGTCCCCAGGCCCTGCCTGGGCCCGAGCCTCTAATCTTGGGACTGTGCCTGGAAGTACAGTTATGCATATAAAACCCTGTAAGCAATCTGGGTACCGGTGGGCTCATCCTAGACTTTCCTAAGGAACTAGAGGACTCCAGAAGGAACCGGCGGCCCTCGTGATCTGTCTACATCAGATGGAAGTGAGGCATGGGCTCCCAGGGCCACAGGGCCCTCTGCAGAGGCAAACTCTCAGGGAATGGAAGACCTGCTCACAGGACAACGTCCTGGCCCTGCGGCCAGCCTCTGAGGTGGGACAGCCTCTGAGGTGGGACTACGCCAAGACCCACCACGACAGGCTGATTCTCTGTCAGGATCATCACTGCTCTTCTTTGCTTGGCATTGTCAGTGTCTTGCCTCAGGCTTTCTCTCTCTTCCCGGGCCCTGATCGGTCTCCTGGCCTCTAGCCTCGCTCCATTTTTGCCCACCTTCCACCTCCTCAGCAGAGGATCTTTCTGGAACTCAAATTTGATCATGGCCACTCCTCCTTAAAAACCTTCAATGAGTCTTCGCTCTCTGACAGAGGTTGCCAACTGGCCACCCTGTGTTGACTCTTGCCTGTCCGGCATTTTTATAAATTCTTTCTTTTTTTCTTTAAAGATTTTATTTATTTATTTGACAAAGAGAGAGAACACTAGCAGGCAGAGTGGCAGGCAGAGAGAGAGAGAAAGAAGCAGGCTCCCTGCTGAGCAAGGAGCCCGATGCAGGGCTTGATCTCAGGACCCTGGGACCTCGACCTGAGCTGAAAGCAAACACCTCACCGACTGAGCCACCCAGACACCCCATGGCATTTTTATAAATTCTGTCAACATCTAAAAAGTGGGAGATTTCACATTTTAACAGTCCATGTCTCTAAGTTTTCTCCAAAGACTGGATGACCTCACAATGCCAATCCTGTCTGTCCACGTGGCAATCACCAGATGAAGCCGAGGATCAGTCACCCCTTTCAATCATGCACGGGCCCTCCTGTGTACCCCGAGAGAAGGCGAGTGTCACCCTGGAAGTCTCTCCCATCACAGGGCAGACACCCTGAGGCTGACTTACTCTGCCTACTGAAGAGTTTCGGGTTCAAGGTGACAGCACGAGGGCGGGTGGCTCATTATGTTCTCGGCTGTGCTGTGCCAGCTGGAGGGTGGAGGATGGGATTCAGGAAAATACCAGTACCACCAGGCAGGCCTGCCTCGTGTCCTTCCCTCTCACCTGGGCAACTCCACGCCCAGCCTGGGGAGAGCCGGCAAAGGTCTTAGGGCAGTTTCCCTGGAATGCCAATGGCTACAGGGCAGGTGCTGAAGAAACCCCACCCCACTTTATTCCTGAGGCCCCACCCCCGGGCCCAGCCTCGCCCCACCCCATCTCAGGGGCGGCTGTACCCCCCTCCCTTTATTTCCATCCCACTGTTCCTATCAAAGCCCTAACAGCACATATTTTGTTAATTGTACAAACCTAATGGGGGAATGCATTGGCAAAAAAGGGTAATGGCCATCAGACCAGCAATAAAACAAAATTAATGGCCCATAGGAAGAAATCATGTCCACTTAATCCCGGCTCTGAAACTCTAATAGAATAATGGAATACCAACGGAGGGTTTTTTTCTCTCTATGCAGATTGCTTACACCATGTTAATCACTTGCAAAGCAGGCCACATACCACTCTGGCTCACATGACCCTCCAGGGAAAGTAGCAGACCAGAAACATTTAGTGCAAGGCTCATTACTGACAGGCACCAGTACAGCAACACCTTTCCCTTCCCCCTCCCTCCCCCAGGTGACTCTGGGACAGCCAGTATGGGGTGTCATTGAAAGCCATGAGGTGTGGTGGGCCTGAAAGCAAGATGCATAATACCTAAATAGCAAACACTTATTGAGTGCTTACTATGTGCCAGACCCTGCGCTAGCTAAGTGCTTCCTACACGTTGAATCCCTCTGCCTCATTTTCGTCCTCTGTAGCCACACAGTCCAGCAAGGTAGCTGCTGGCCACGTGTAGCTTTCTTAATTCAAATCCTCATTAATTAAAATTACAGAAAATTTAAAATGCAGGTGTTAGCCTCACCAGCCGCATTCCAAGTGCTCGACATCTATCTAGTGGCTATTGTACTGGAAGGTTCAGAGAGAGGACATCTCCATCATCACAGAAAGTTGTATTAGACAGCGCTGTTCTAGAATATTGAGACTATTTCATCTTGCTCATTTAACAGATTCAGAAGTCAAAGTGCAGGGAGGCGAGGCAAGCGGCCCAAATTGATGCTGCTGGATTATAGATGTGCTGGGTTCAAACCTAGGTCTGTCTCAGTCTGGCTCCAGAATCCCCAGCCTATCCAACAAGAACCAGCAGTTAAGGCTACAGGGTGGCCGTCTGAGGGAAGTTAGCAGCAGAAAGGCTCTTCTGTCCTGTCTTTAGCACCCACCCACTCCCCGCCACCCCAGAGAGCAGACAGACCCCAGTGCTCCAACCGGGAGCCAGCTCTGTGGGTGTCTCAAACTACAAAGGTCATCTGGAGAGGCGGAGGGCTTTACAGGTCATCCAGCCCAACCTCCTTCAATTTATGAATGAAGAAACCAACGCACAGAAGAATGAAGTGGCTTGCCCCGAGTCAAACAGCTGGTTCGCGACAGAGTTAGAACAATAATCCTGGTTTCTTGACCTCCAGTCCTCCCTGGCCAAGGGAGAGGACAGAGCATTGCCCAGGGCCACCTACGGCCACAGGTCAGAGAAGGAAGAGGTGTCTCTCCTGCCTTCCTGGAGAGTCCTGGGTCAGATGGGAAGAGGCTGGGATGAACCTGAGGGTACTAGGCTCTGAGGAAAAGCAGGAAGGGAAGAAGGATGGGGACAGCCAGTCAGGCCTAAAAAGTGCAGTGCTTAAAAGCAGGACATTGAGTTGCTACCACCTTTTGGAAAAATAGTATACAGTGTCTATTACCAATTAAAGATACACATAGACTCTGGCCAAGCAGCTGCAATTTGGGAATGTATTCTATGGGAAAAGTAGCAGGGCCCAAGGATAATGTGGTAGCATCTATCGTGGGAAAAAGTGAAAAACATCCTAGATGTCTACCAACAGGGGGTTTGTTGCATAAGTTGTGGTACAAGTATACTGAACATAAAGGAAGCCTTTAAAAGAATGCGTTAGAGCTACATCTTTTGCCATGCAAGATGGCCATAATGTTCAAAACGAGAAAAGTAAGTAGCAAGAGGATGTGTGTGGAGTGGTTCCATTTTTGTAAGAACAGAGAAAACTCCAGAGTGAGTTGATCCCTTTGCTGTGTTTGTGTGAGTGTGGAGGCAGCATGGAAGGGGTGGCCAGCGTGTTCACACGGGTGCTGCGGGAGCACCAGGAACAGAGGGAAGAAGGGACACCATTTGTAGCACATCTCTGCCTGGTTTCTGATTGCTGTGAGCACCGCCACTTTTGTAAATTCGTGAAAAGAAACTTAATAAGGGAAAAATAATTGACACAAGAAAGAAAAAGACTCTAAACCCGCCTTTCTCACTAGCTTTGTGGCCTTGGCAAGTTCCTTAATCTCGCTCCATCTTGGTTTCCTTTCCTGGAGACTGATGATACTATCATGTCATGAAGCAGGGAGACTGGTCGGAAGCGAATTTAAAGCTACTTAGTCACACGGGCCTTTTTATCAACGTCAAGGGGAAAATCTGCCCTGTACATGCAGGTACTTCCAGGGTCCACTCTCCAGGGCCGTCCCAGAGCCACAGCCACTGCTCCCATTACATAGCTCTCACAGTCCCTGCATTCTGCCACAGAACCATTTGAACGTGTTCCTCTGCCTACCAGACCGGAAGGGCCTTGCAGGTAGGAATAGTACCTCGCTCATTCATTCATTCATTCATTCATCTGAGTTAATAATAACTTAATAATTAGGGCGCCTGGGTGGCTCAGTCAGTTAAGTGTCTACTCTTGATTTTGGCCCAGGTCATGATCTTGGGGTTGTGAGACTGAGTCCCACATTAGGTTCCCTGCTCAGTGGGGAGTCTTCTTGAGATTCTCTCTCTCCCTCTGCCCCTACCCCCCCAGAATAAATACACACATCTTAAAAAAATAATAATAACTTAATAATTTTGTTGTTGGCACATGTGCCAGGTATACCAGGCCCTGTGCCTGACACCAAAGATACAACAATGAACGATACTAAGAAGTCCCAGCTTTCACGGAGCTCACATCCTAATGGAGGAAACAAGCAAGCTATACATGCACATATATCTGTAAGTCAAGTGGTGCTAAGCACTAAGAAGAAAAAGGCAGCACCACAAGGGAGTAGAAGTGAGTGGGGAGGGGCTGGGGCCTTTTAGGGAGAGAGGACTGGAAGGAGCCTCCAGAGCTCCCAGAGAAAGCGCCCTCTGAGGCCTGTGCCGCAGACCCAGTGAGGCCAGTCATGGTTCAACAGATGTTAGTTTAAGAAAAAAAATAAAAATAGGGGCGCCTGGGTGGCTCAGTGGGTTAAAGCCTCTGCCTTCAGCTCAGGTCATGGTCTCAGGGTCCTGGGATCAGGCCCCGCATCGGGCTCTCTGCTCAGCGGGGAGCCTGCTTCCTCCTCTCTCTCTCTGCCTGCCTCTCTGCCTGCTTGTGATCTCTGTCTGTCAAATAAATGAATAAAATCTTTAAAAAGAAAAAAAAAGCATAAAATAAAAATAGAGTCATGGAAGACTGGTGAATACTTAAGACCCCCTAAACACACGCCTCCCCTTCTGAGGATACTCCTCAAAGAACTGAAAGCAGGGGCGCGGAGAGGTTTGCGCACCCATGTTCACAGCGGCTTTAGTCACAGGAGCCGAAAGGGGGAGCAACCCAGGCGTCCGCGGACGGGTGAATATGCATGAACAAAGCGCGGTCAGCACACAGGAGGAAGGATCAGAGCCTTCAAAGAGAAGGAAATTCGGACACATGGTACAAGGTGGATAAACCTGGGGAGTGCCCCGGTTTGGGCCTGGATGAGAATGAAGCGGCCCTCCATTCCCCTGGTGAAATGATCCAGTCACCACAGGACCAAAATGGCATGATTCACGTGAAGGACACGGAGAAGTCAGATTGGCAGAGAAAGGAGGTAAAATGGCGGCTGCCGGGGCTGGGAGGGACGAGACGTGGCGGGTGATGGTTTCAGATACAGAGTTGCAGGTTTGCAAGAGAAAAAGAGTTCCGGGGATGGGTGGTAATGACGGTCGCGCAACAGGACGCACTGTACACTTACAAGTGGTAAAGACGCTCCATTTTACGTTAGATGTATTTTACCTCAATTTTTAAAAATACATGCCATCACTAAGGTCTCTCCGTTTCTCGCAGAGAAGAAAACAAGAGCCTAGAATGTTCAAGAGCGGGACGAGGAGCCACTGACAGCTGAGGTGAGGACAAGGGAGCCCGGGGCCCACAGAGAGAGCAGGGAACCCCGAATCTCCGAAGGCTGAGTGGGGAGAACACGAAGGGGGAGCCGCCAGGCAGAAAGGGACAGGGGCTCCCAGGCCAGTCTGCCGGCGGGAAAGACAACTTCCCTGTGGAAACATCCGAGCGGGGGGGATTCCAGAGTGCTGGTACTAGGCAAAATCTAGGGTGAAAAGGAAAAGAAAAAAAATTTTTTTGGTAAACTGGTGGGAGGGAGGAGGCAACTGGTAGTGAGGGGGGCCACCTCTAGTTGGGAATGGAAGACAGTCCCATGCATCCACTGCAGGAAATCTAAAGGGAAAAAGAACTAGGAAGCTGAGAACGGGGTGAGGGCATCTGGGCCCTTCACCCAATGCAGCGGTGAGCACCTTGGTCTGCTGGAAAGTTAATTTTAGTCACAATTCAGGAGTCAGGCCTGTCTTCACAGCCCTTTGACCTTATGTGGCCTTTGACCTTCTCTGAGCCTCAGTTTCTTCATCTATTTAAACCAAGTGACTGGATCAGGGTAAGAGGAATGTTAAGGCTTTAGTGGTCCACAAACCCCTTGAATTTTTTTCTAGAATGGTGTTTGTGTGCACATTTTCTGTGGAGAGATTTATACATTTTTACCAAGATTTCAAGGCCATCCATGTCCCCAGAGAGGTTAAGAATCGGCGGAGGGGATATTCATTCACTAGGTTCACATGAAGCTGGAAAGTTCTAAGATTCCAAGAAATCTTGAACTAGATTCCAATAAATCTTTGGGCCCCAAATAAATCAAGATGTTTATTTTTGCTTTGCTGGCAGCACAGAGATATTTTAAAATGAAGTGAAATAATTATATACTTTCAAAAGTTAAAATTATTTCTCTCGTGCAAGTAAATATGATCGTTATGGCTGCTGGTGTTTCACGGAAAGCAAAAGTAGTTCTACCACAGGCATAAAGGCCGCATGATAAAGGGACACGATGAGCTACAGGTTGACCTTCTTTTGGGGAGAAATGAAGAGGCCCTCCATTCCCCTGGTGGAGGGGGGTCCGGGGCCAGAAGGAGGAGTAAACACAGCCTACCCAGGAGGTGCATCCTAGGGCAGAGCGAATGCATGTCTTTGTGCCAACAAGCTCTCATTCTGCATCTGGCTTTACTTGGGAGGAAAATTTCAACTGTGTGCCTGAGGAAAGTGACAAGACTGAAGATATGTCAAGGAAAAACAGCACAGGCAGAGGACAGTATCCAGCGGCCAGAGAGCAAGACCCAGACAGGACACCTACGGAATGACTAAGCCAGCATCCTCAAGGGCAGAAGGGACCTCAGCCACAATGGGGGATGCCTATCCTGGGGGAGCTGGGCCCAGAGGCAGGGGGACAGCTGGTTGTCAGAACTCTGCACTGTTAGACCTGGCTAGAACCTTGGCAATCATCCTTTCCAACCTCCTGATTCTTGTCTGCAGAAACGGATTGAGAGAAGGGGTGAAACTGGCCCACACATGTCTAGGACTGGAGGCCAGCCCGTAACTCCCTTCGTTCAATTTCCAAAACGTGTTTTGAGTGTGTCAGACCCTTGCCTAGGCTGGAGATCAGTAATGAACAGCAAAGCCAGCTCCCCGCCCTCAAGGAGTCCGGAGTCTAAAGGGAGAAACAGACACCAGTTGCTTGAGAGATTAAGCGTCATCTAGCATGTATGCAGGGATCACAGACAGGTGTCCCCCCACTTCAGGCAGGTACATCCGGATAACGACGAGGTGGACGGTCAGCGGCTTCCCCTCAGACCTGTGCTGGAAGTTCTCTAAAGTCCACGCCCAGCCAGCAGCCGTCTCCATCTCCGAGAAGGGTGCCCCCATGGCAGCCATCGCAAGGAGACTCTCTCTGAGCCTCCAGCCTCCATGGGAAGAGGAGAGCCACTCACTCCAGCAGGCCAGCCACAGGCCCTGGTGAGCCGGCCTCTCCAAACAGCACTTCCATTCATTACTTCCTAACTCGCCTCGGGGGGCTGGTCCTGAATATCGTTTCATAAATAACTTAACAGGGCTCCAGCTTGCTTAACTGAGGTTAGGCAGATGTGCACAGCGCAGGCTGATTATGAGGGAATTTGGCTGTGCTGGATGGTTCTGGGATGCTGATTCTCTGCGGAGGGGTGGCTCAGTGGAGAAGGCAACCACTGGGCCGGTGTCCCCACCTGGGTCCCCAGATCGCAGTGGGGATGCTGAAAGAGCATTTGTTTCCAATTGTTCTTAGCCACTAATTTGGCTCCAGGGTATAACACCAATCTGAGAACAAACGGAGTAGGAAAACTGTGCCTTTCCTGAAGGAGGCCCAAATCGCCAGCAGCAGGGGAGGGTGGGGGGAAGTTGCCTGAGTTTAGCGCACAGGCCGGAGGCCTGGGAGCCAGGCCGACTGCTTCACTTCCCGCTCCAGCCCGGTGTCACCCGGCTGCCCTGCCATCTGGCGTGCCTCACCTGCTCATTGCTCCTCCGAGGTGCCTCCAGCAGAGGACAGATTACTCTGATGGCAGGTAGATAAAATGGGATCCCTTGCTAGCAGTAACTACCCAGAACAATCTCTCTCCTGAGCAGCTGACTGTCTCCACCTGGCACCTGCCAGCGAATGAGCTGACGGGTAGCAGAGGCAGGCAGAGGCAACTGTCCCCGTGCGCTGAGGGGACCACGCAGGCCCCATCGAGGTGGGACTTGCTCAGAAGGCCCTCCGTCGGGTGGCAGAAAGGTAGGCTGGGCCGCCCCTCAAGAGAAGACACAGGTGGCTCTGTCTCTGGCAGAGAGAAGACCTAGTACCCTCCAGGGTACCCTGGGGAGCAAGGCCTCGGCAGGGGCTTCCTCAAGACAGATGTGCAAAATCCCCAGTAAACAAGAGGCCCCCTCCCATAGTTAAGTTGCCTTTTGGTGGCTGAAAATGACAGAATTGGGGAACTTTGTCTGTGACCCTCTTGAAAGCAAACGAGGAGGTAAAATGCTTTTTACCAAGCCTACTGCTCTACTCACAGCCTCCCGGCAGACAGGCCATCGTTTCTGGGACAAAAATGCCTTCCTTACCAGCACGTGAGTAAGCTAGTCGGTAGCCTCATAAATCCGACATGGTATAAAAATACTGGAAAGAAAACCATTTTTAAACATCTCTGAGCAGTCAAAGTACACGCCACAAAATCTTCCTACTAAAGTTTATGAAGCTTCCTCGGAAGGGAGCCTCCCAGACTGTCACTTAGAGCTGCTTCAGACTGATTTTACACATGCTTCTAACAGGACCTGTTTTTCTGGTACCTCAGGCCTCAGCTGCTAGAAGCAATAGGAGAGGAGGTGCACACAGGGGATGGGGCGTCGAGCAAGGAGAGCACGAAGGGGCCACCTCGTGAGTCAGCACCTTAGGTTCCGTCAAATTCAGGATCATTTGCTTAGGAAAGTAGGGGAGAACGTCCACTGCTGATGTTTAAAACATCCTTGGAGGATTTTAAGAAGTAAGCCTTTTAGCTCTCTGGAAAACCCCCAACGAGTCTCCTTCGAGATGCTTCCAGGCTTCCTGTAAGTTGTGTTGAGCTTGTCAGGAGCTGCCTGTTTTCATTCCTGGTTGGCTCAGTCATTTGCTCAATAGGCACTGACTCGTGTGGATGCTGGGGCATAAAGCAAGACGAAGGTAAGGACATTCTTTGATACAACCCGTGCACACGCGCACACACACCCGCATGTCCGAGCACCTGTCGTACATTAGGTGCTCAATAGATGCACGTCGTACCGACGTTCGCAAAGGGAGGCACAAGCCAGTAAGATTGTTCTGTGACCCAACCCCTCACTCCTCCGCACAGGAGAAGCTTTGTGGGGAGGGGCTGTAATAATTCATGAGTCAAAGAAAAACGTCATCGTACCAAAACTTTAAACTGCTCCACCAAGAAAAACACGAGGACAACACAGAATCAGGCCTGAAAAAATGTGGACCGGGTTCTCCAGCCCATCTTGGAGAAAGCTGTCGCTCCACCATGGGCCTGGCTGGTCCGTGACAACATAAGCAGTTCGGAGCCATCAGTGTCTGAAATGCTTTCAGCTCCGGAGTCCATGGGACCTTGGTTTTACTTAAGGATGGCGCCACCCTGCCAGCCTGATTTTTTTTCTTTTCCCTGAAGCTTTGGAAGGCAGGATTTAGGTCTCTGCCCCAACGCAGCCCAAGGAGACAGCAAACGACCCTGCATCCCCTCCTGGCCCCTCGTCTGGCCCTGTCATCATTTTGGAGACAGAAAGCCTTTATGAGACTCATAAGGGATGGTGGGGGAGGGGTTAGGATTCTGGTAATCTGTCCTGAAGAATTCAGGTTAATAATTTATACATGCATTAAAAAAAGGAAAAAAACCCTTCTGAAACAAATTGCATACAAATTGTGTGACATTTGAAGGAAATTTGCCAATGTTGCTCAGTGAAGCGTAATAAATATATGCAGCCCATAATAATAAGTTACTTAAACTCAGGGCACTAAATGATTTATTAATTGTCTTCTAATCCTTTCCAGCTCCAACTAAAACCAAGACTGTGGCCATATTTCACATACCAGCTCATAATGCCTTCACCACCAACAGCGTAACCGCCATTAGCTATTCGGTCCCTTTTTCATTCGGGACCCAAACTCTCCAGAGGGGCTTTGCAGCAGGACCCAGAGCTGAGGGGTCTGCTATTATCAGCAAATGGATAGATGGACCCCAAGCACATCCCATCCTACTGCACTTCTCACATGAATGTCCCATAAACGAGAAGTCCATAGCCAGAAATATCGCCTGAGGATGGAGGGATGGAGAAAGAGGGCAAGGTAGGGTCCCAGGAACTGAGTGACTGAGTTCAAAAGTGAAATGATTCTCCGGGCTACCTTGCTTTCCAACATGCTTCCCTGCAGTCTTCCCATCTCATAATGATGCCGTCTTCCACCAGTTACCCACAACCTGGGTGGGGGTCCCCTTGCATTCCACCTCTGCCTTCTCTCTCACGCCCATGCCCAACCAGGGGGATTTCACTCTTAAAAAAAACATCTCTCAGGGCACCTCAGTAGCTCAGTTAAGTGTCCAACTCTTTATTTTGGCTCAGGTCATGATCTTGGGGTCATGGGATCAAGCCCTGTGTTGGGCTCTGAGCTGAAGTGGAGCCTGTTTGGGATTCTCTCTCTCCCTCTCCCACTCTTTCTCCCCCTGCTTGCATGTATGTGTGTGCTCTTGTTCTCTCTCTTTCAAAAATAATATTTCTCAAATCCATCCTTTTTCATCTCCACTATCACTGCGTAATTCACAGCCCAGGGATGCAAACTGGCAACTCTTCTCAGATGTTTCATGGGATTTGGGCAGTGCTCCTGGTTCTCCTTTGTTTTGTTTTTAAAAAGGTAGTATGTGGGGCGCCTAGGTGGCTCAGTCTGTTATGCACCCATCTCTTGATTTCAGCTCAGGTCATGATCTCAGAGTCATGGGATCAAGCCCTGCTTCTACCTCTATGCTCAGCACAGAGTCTGCTTGGGATTCCCTCCCTCTCCCTCTGCTCCTCCCCCCACCCACGTGCGTGTTCTCTCTCTTCTTTTAAAATCAATAAATAAAATCTTGTTTTTTTTAAAGTAGTAAGTAACATGGTTCAAAAATTTTAAAAACTATATGAAATTCTCCCTCCTATTCCTGTCCCCTACTTACCCAAGCAAAGACAAATACAGATTCTTGTTACCCCCACTTTTTTGCACCTTGGTGGATTTTTTTTTTTTACACTTAATATATTTTTGGAGATCTTTCCATATCAGTACAAAGACAGAGCCTTCATTCCTCTTTTTATTTTTATTTATTTTATTTCCTTTTTTAAAAGTAAGCTCTACTCCCAACATGGGGCTTTAACTCCCGACCCCAAGATCAAAAGTCATATGCTCTACAAACTGAGCCAGCCAGGCACCCCTCTCTGTCCTCTTTTTAAATGTGTAGTATTCCGCTACCAGAATATTTCATAATTTAACTAATCTAACTAACCACAACTGATGGATATTTGGGTTCTTTCTAATCTTTTACTATTACAAATAATGTTGCAAAGAATAAACTTTCATGAATGTTATTTCACATATGTATAATATATCTTTTAGGATCAATTCCCCAATATGAAATTGCTGAGGCAAAAGGCATATGATAATTTTGATAGGTATTGCCAAATTGCACTCTAAAAGGGTTGTACTGATTTACAGTACCAGACAGCTTGTTTCCCTAGAACTTTGCCAATACAGTGTGGTAACAAACTTTTTGGATTTTTGTCCATTTAAAAGATAAATGAGTAATGCTATCTCAGTATAGTCTTAATTCGCATTCATTTCTTTTCTTTTCTTTTTTTTTTTTTTAAACATTATTTATTTATTTATTTATTCGACAAAGATCACAAGTAGGCAGAGAGGTAGGTGGAGAGAGGAGGAAGCAGGCTCCCTGTGGAGCAGAAAGCCCTATTCGGGGCTCGATCCCAGGACTCTGGGATCATGACCTGAGCCGAAAGCAGAGGCTTTAACCCACTGAGCCACCCAGGCACCCCTTCGCATTCATTTCTTAATATTGAACATCCTTTCATATGTTAAGAGCCATTTGTATTTTCTTCTTTATTTATAGACTGTTCAAATTCCTTGCTCATTTTTTTCTATTGGGTTGTATTTGTTGTTGATTTGGAACTCTTTGTATATTAGGGAGAATAGCCCTGTGATGTGAGTTGCAATTTCCCCCCCAGTTTGTCATTTGTCTCATGACTTTGTTTAAAATATTTTTCCTGTGCCTCTTAAAAATTGTAATTTGAATTCCAACAGGCCTGGAGCATTCACAATCCCATTGGCCACAGCTTCTGTCACTCCCCACGGTTTTACAAATGATTTACTTTACTATTTTTAGTTGCCTACAGGTTGGTGTGATGCATGGAACTACTACCACCATTGTATGACCCAGAGGAAAGCTAGTCTGAAAACAAAGCTGATGTCCGGAGGATGGCAGAGAAAGAATCTGAGTGCTTGTTGATGTCACTGAGCCACTGAATTTTTCCAACCCTAGAGCACTCCTGGTTCTGGGCTTCATAATATGTAAGAATTAGAATTTTTTACTGTTTAAGCCACTTTGGGTTGGATTTGCTGCTACTGGCAGCCAAAGGCATTCTAACTGAAACATATCTTGAATGCACTTGTGAAAGTCTGGTCCCTTCCAATCCATCCCCACTGGTGCTGAGGCCAAGTTCTAGAATATAAATCTGACAACACCACTCCCCCATTTCAGTACATTCCATAGCTTCTCATCACCTGCAAAATATAATCCAAGAGCCTTAGCACTCAGTCTGTCCCTGCCCACCCCTCCCCCCTGCCTCTTGTTGTCTTACACTCCCATGTTGTGGCGCACCCTGTCCCTGCTCCCTGGAAGGCCTTCTGCCTCCTTCTCCTGTCTAGTTCCCAGGACGGTATGTTCCACCATCACCTCCTCCAAGCAAATTTCAGACCAAGTTCCCATCCCCATCCCATCACTGCCATGCACCATCTGGTGTTTTCCTCTATGGCTGCCTTAACCTCATTGTCTACACATCTTTCTTACATGCCTGAGCCCACATCCTGCTCACTTCGTTAGAGTTCCTTGAAGGCAGGAGCAATGTCTTGCTCATTTCTGCAGCCCCAGCACCTAGCTTGAGACCCAGTGTGAGGCAGGTGTGCAACCAGTGTTTGCAAACCTGAATGGAGCTCCCCACGCTCCCCTCATGTGTTCCCACAGATGCCCCCTCAGATGTCTTCCAGCCCAATGCCTTTCTACCCACATCCATCTTTACAGAGAAGATAGAAGAAATGTCCCATCCAAACGTGCCTGCTCTAAAGGAAGAAGATGATCTAGTAAATCACCAGAACCAACAGTACCATTTGCCTGAGGATGGCTCCATGCCAGTGTCCCTGATGCTGTAGCTAATCTCCTACCGCAACAGAAAGCCAGGGGTAGGAGCTGGGTTCCCAGCCACTTAACTGGCTGTGTGAACTCAGAGAAATGACTTAACCAGGGTGCCTGGGTGGCTCAGTGGGTTAAAGCCTCTGCCTTCGGCTCGGGTCATGATCTCAGGGTCCTGGGATGGAGCCCCACATCGGGCTCTCTGCCTGGCGGGGAGCCTGCTTCCTCCTCTCTCTCTCTCTGCCTGCCTCTCTGCCTGCTTGTGATCTCTGTCTGTCAAATAAATAAATAAAATCTTAAAAAAAAAAATGACTTAACCCCTCTGTGCCTCAACCTTCTTATTGGGTAAAAGGGATGAGCAGGGTGTTGTGAAGAGGGTCATTGTCTTTAAGTGACAGTCATCTTATTTCCTTCCTCGAGGCTGAATCAGCCCCAAATAAGTGAGGCAAAGTCCACATAGAGCACACCCCAAACGCTTCCCCAGGCCAGGCTTCCTTTCTCGGTCAGACACCAACGTGGTGGCCACGCAGCAGAAATATACTGATGGGAACAACAGGGACAGGAGGGAGCTGGCATCGTCTGGGCACTTCCTGTGTTCCAGCCTGTGCTACCCAGGACATACCCATCACCACACACCTGCATCGCCTGTCAGCACGCACATGCTTGCCAGCAGCCCCATACGGCAGTGTTTTCGGTCCTCTTCTAGAGAGGAGCAAAGTGAGGCTTACAGAGGTCAGACAACTCGCCCAGTGGGGCCATGTCATGAACCCAGTTCGGTAGGGAAGTCAGGGTCTCAGCTCAGCTCCGGCGGGCTCTTACCCGAGTTCTTTTTGCCACCTCATGTTAAATTCAGACCGCGTGGAATGAAGCCGGCCCGACACATCCAGGACTTGTGTTCCTGCTGATAAAATGAGGAGGTGACCTGGGAGGTGAGAGGGAAGAGGGAGGTCCCGGGTAAGGGAAGGGGGGGAAATGGGAGAGGCAAGAGAGAAGCTCCCAGAAGAGGTTTCTCTCATACCCCCAGCATGCTTCTGTGTATGTGTGAGGGTGTGTGTGAGCTGGTGTGTATCGCTGCATGTGCGTATGTGCATGGGCCTATGTGGGCATGCGTGTGATTGAGACTGTGTCACGTGTGTGTGTGGCTCCATGTGTGCATGTGTCTATGACCACGCGCCTGCATGCGTGTGACCTGTGTATGGCTCTGCGAGCGTGCATGTGTGCACGTACGTGGGGACCCATGTGTGTGTTCTGGGGGGGGAGGAGGACAGCTTGCACACACAGGCCTCCCACCTACTTCCGTACCCACACACGCGCTGGCCGTGTCAAACCTAAACACGCCCCACGTGAACTCTGCATGCGGTCAGCAGTGGGAGACTTCACCTATTAACTGTCGCAGGCCGTTCCAACCAGCCATGTGACATCAGCGTTCCCGGTGCTGTTATTAGCCCATGACTGACCTGGCAAGACCTCCCAAGGGACAGCAGAGGGGAGAAGGGAGGGAGGAGCTGTCTTTGCCAATTCAGTCAGTCTTCCCTGGACAGACCTTCCCAAATCGGGACACATCCCAGCCCCTCTGGTCAAAGAGAGAACTCTGGAGAGTTACTTCAACTTATGTGTCTCTCGGGTTTCAGAGACGTGCAGAGCACGGCGGAGACACACACACCTTCCCAGACCAGCAATCAAAGGCATCAGCCTGGGCCTCTGGCTGGGGAAGGAGTGGGGAGGGGGCCTATAGGAGAGGAAGCCGCCTTGGCTCCCAGCCAACCCTCCTAGGCTTCCCTCAGCACCCATCCGGATTCAACCTCAGCCAGGACGGCTCTGAGTTCCTCTTCCTCCTCCCTCTCATTCCATCTGGTGCTGTCTATGGTTGAGAGGAACAGGGCCCACCGTGGGGTCACAGAAGCCTGTCAGGAACAGGCAGAATCGAAACCACAGCTCAGCTCCCAGTCCCTGCCTAATCCCCCTGGCTACCTGCCACTCCAAAGTCCTCTGAGCTCTGCCAGATGACAGCCACCATAAAGGATTTTCTCCCAAAGCAGGACAAAAGAAGACTCTTAGGGAGTCAAAAAAAGAATCTTATGGGGACTGGATCCAATACACATTCTCCCCCTTTCCCTGGACTCCAGTGAGAAAAAACTGTATCCTTATATTTACTTAACATAAAAACATCTCAGCAGCTGGGGAAGCCCTCATTCTCTACATTCCCTAAAACTTGTGAGCCCCAGTGTCCCTGAATCTAGCTAACCGATTCAAGTTAGCAGCAGCAGAGACTGACTGGAAAGCCCCTTCTTTAGCCATTCCCTTGCTTCTTTGCAAAACAAGATGTAGAAACCAAACAACTGAGCATGGTATGTGACTACCTAGGCCCAGGGAGAAAGAACACACACACACACACACACACACACACACACACACTGTATATTATAATAATTATCCGACCTTCCTGTGGTCCTCTGGTGCCTTCAAAGATCCTTTCAACTCTATCCTCTGGTTTTTGTGAATGACAAGGCACTGGAAAACAGAAGTTTACATCCTGCTTTTCCAGCTGAAAGACCTTGGGCAAGTTATGTCCATTTTACAGCTGAGACAAGTGAGGCCCAGAGGGCTCCAGGGTCCAGCCGGATCACTGAACCCTATCACACACTGTGCTGAGTCCACAGCTCTCTGCGCTGCCCCCTGGCTTTTCTTTTCCTCATTCTGGCTTTGATGAGAAACCCAATTACTCCTGCCCTCACTCCCAAGCCCCAGCCTCCTGGTGGGAGAAAAACAGTCCCTAGTAGCAAGCTGATATTTGGACAATCTGCTCCGGAAGACACGGCCTTCCCCTTCTAGGACTTAGCAACGCTGGCAAAACAAGAGGAGAAAGCTTCCAACAGAAGTTTGTTTTCATGGAGATTTTATTTCCTTCGCTGAGGCTCTCCCACCACAGATTTCTCTTTGTTGGAACTTGCATTCAGAAGTCACCAGATACACAGCCCCTGACCCTTTGAGCCCTCCAGGGATCTCACGCCTTTATCTCCCCTCCCAGGCCCACAAGCTGCCGGCTCCCCCGCTCCCCCGCTCCAAAGGCCCTTTGAGCCACTCCAAGAGAGGCACTTGGAGTAGACAGAGGCTTCACGGGGATGAACCCTCCACCTCAAAGGGCGAGGGACAGGGGGCCTTGGGAGCATGTGTCTCTGGGTATTGGCAAGGGGATGATGATGCCTAACCACATCCCTGAGTTCCTCAGGCGGAGGTTGCGTTCCCCGATGGCGAGGCTGCTAACCGGGGCTCCCAACAGCAGGACGTGGATCTCCCAGGCCATCCCCAGGGCTTGGCTCAGCCTGTACAAAGGCCAGGCCAGTCCAGGCACAGCTCTGAAGGGGCTAACATTTGTCTTAGATGGACAAGCCTTTCCTTTTTGTCCTTTTCAGGATGAGCTGCCCTCTCATGTCCACAATTTGGAGATTTTACTCTGGCTGCCTCTCTTAGCCAGGAGGAAAGGAGCTCATGGCACTAATCTATGCCTCATGGGCAACTCTCCCTGGTGTGTGCAGTAGAGAGGGAGAGCGCGCGGGAGGGAGAGCAAAAGAGAACCCAAAGAGTAAATGCTTTACTTGATGGGATAAACTGCTAATGGGAGAATTACAGGTTCAAGAGGCGGGGCGATTCAGGGGTGGCGGCTCGGCTCGGCTCGCTGGACATCAGGGTCAGGACAGAGCTCGGATTTGACTCTCAGCCCTACGACTCGCTAACTTTATGCTCTTGGGCAACGTAATCTCTTTGGGTCTCGTTTCCATCCTCTGTTCAAATGCGGATGATGCCATGTCAAGGACTGTATGAGGAACGGACAACAGACTGAGAAAGCCGGGTGTCCAGTACCCAGGAGGAGCTTGGCTCCCCCTCCATGGGGCCTGAGGTTGAGTCGGCACCATTGGCATTTCTCTTTGGGTTTCCACACAAATGGTCTGGTTTTTCCTCTCTATATACCACCTCACCCTTGTCCTAGATGGTTTGTAGCTAGACAATAGGATTTTTAATCTTCATGTTTTTAAGGGTCTATGTGAACTTTTGTCATGCAGAGACAATAAAGACAACTGACTAAGCATTTTGCAAAACTACCATCTCATTTGTTTCTCAAATGGTCTTATCCCCATTTAGTAACTGGAGGATTTGTGAGTCAGTATGAAGTGACTTTTCCGAAGTCACCCAACAGAAAGGTAAGATGAGGCCAAACCTAGTCATGTCTAGCACAGGCAGGTGCATAGAAATCCCACCCTGAAGAGGGCAGAGGGGGTGATAAGGGAGATAAAACTCGGGGCTTATACACAAAGAGAGGCCATGAAGCATGATAACTTTTCGAAGATGGGGGATTCTAAATAAACCACTGGAGTCTGGATTTGAAAGCCCAAAAGCATGGAGGCAGCTCAGAGGGACACCTGTGGGGCAGGGGGACAGAGAAGAGAGGACAATCTCATAGGATTTCTGTAGCCGCTCAGGAGTTCAGGGGAAGCTGTCCTATTCCACATCGGACATGAAGACCAGCAGAAGGCTGCCCTAGGCCAGACCAGGCTACGACCAGGCAGGATCTGTAGTAGAAACCAGGGAGGATCTGTAGTAGAAACAGCATCTCTAGAAGTCTACTTTCCAAGTCCAAGTGAGTGCCGAAGCCAGAACCTTAATGACCCACCTACTCACAAAGTGTGTGCCCAAGTTGTCCATCACACAGTAATGATCAAGGGATAGGGGAAGAACTAGGGGAGGGTATTGGTCCTGTCCTAACTAGAGAATCAACCAAGGGCCCTCCAGCTTCAGAGCTGGCTCCACGGGTCATGTTTCCTCTCCAAGTGCACCTTCCATTAGCCCAGGAATACAGAGGGTTGGGCTGTGACCTTCCTTCTCTCTCCCCTCTCTCGCCACCCTCTTCAGTGGGTTGCCCTGATGACACGAAGCTCTGACAGACCCTTTACAAGCACCCTCCTGTCCTCCTGACCGGCATGGGGCCAGGTCAGGTACAATCACACCTGCCCTAGAAAGCTGACTCCTGGACATTCCATCCAGAGGATTCCAGGATCTCAAATTCATAATTACCAGCTCCAGAAAGAATGCTATCCCTCTGCCTCCTCAGGTACACACAAGACTGATGGCATGTTTCTGGACTGATCTCCTGCTTATCCAGCTGCAAAGGAACTCTTACAAAGGGAAGATGAGGAATCCCTCCTCAGTCCAGGGAAGCCGCTGGTCTATACTGTGAAGCAATTTACAGACAGTCTCCTTTTGCTTTCAAATGTACTTAATCAACATGAAAAGGATTGCGAGGGCTGGAGCTCCTACAGATAGAACTAACGGAGAAGAATAATGTTCATAAATCATTTAGCATGCAGTCCAAACAGAGGTGTTATTTTTTTTTTCTTAAAGGAAAAGGCAATGCAAAGAAATACAGCCATGCAGGAAACCAAATGCACTGGGACTTGTCCCCCAGTGTAGTGTCCCCAAGTGAGCAAGGCAGCCCTCTCATATCATTTTCAACTACCATCTGACCCTCAGTAACTGATTTTCCAACGTGGGTCCCTCCCCCATCCTGAAAGCTCGGACCTGTGGAGGGGTCAGCTCTGTGGACAGACAGCTGATAAAAACAGCTGCGTCCCACCTCCCACTGCAGCCCCAGCCCAGAAACGGACTGTCTCTCCTCCACCCTGACTCCACCCTGCGGCAGCTGGGCCTGAGCTGGGAGCTCAAGGAAGAGGGGAAGGCAGGCCCATGGGACCCAGGCGACATTTTTTTCAAGCCTCAGCTCAAATGTTCCCTCCTCAGAAGACCCTTCCCTGGCCTAGCCATCCTGCGGAATGGTGCCCGAATCCTGGCTACTCTCTACCGTCTTCAACTGCTTTATTTTCCCTTCAGAGCAATTATTACTACTTTGCATTATATTAGACAGACGTTTGTTATGTGTGTCCTCTACTAGGATGGAAGCTTCGTGAGGGCAGAAAAATGTGTGTGTTGTCACTCGCATCTCCAACACCCAGAAAAGTACCCGACATATACTAGGAACTCAATATTTGTTGAATGCATGGATGGATGGATGGATGGATGGATGGATAAGTAAGTGAATAAAACAGGTCCTTCCCTCTCATCCAGGAAACATTCCAGATAAAGAAACCCTTGTGTACTCCAAAATAGGAAGATGGCAGTCAAGAGCAAGGGGGTCTGTTGCTGACTTCTGATTCTGTTGTTTTGAGCTGGAGTCAACTATTCCTGCTCATCAGCCTTGCCTTCCCACCTGTAAAATGGGTATCACTCCAATGCCAGAACAATAGTGAGGGAGGAATCAGAGAGAACTAACATTTATTGATTTCTCTTACACGTGTCTTATACCATGCAAGGCAACTGATTGATGAACACAGTCTCATTTAACCCTCACATTTAATCCTGCAAGAATGATAATATTACCTCCCTTTTAGAGATAAGAAAACAGAGTCTCAGAAATATAAAGTAATTCACCTAAACTTGCACACTTCAGAAGTAATAGAGAGGAGATTTCAACCGGGGCCTGCAGATCCCAAAGCCACCTCCATGAAGCACAGTGGCATCACACTGCAGAGTTTAGCCTTTTACACATTTGTTAGGGGCATCGTCCTGGAGGAAAATCCATGAGCTCTGCACTTTTCCAGAAGTAGAAGAGGGGAGAAAAGTTGGGGTGACATCTTGTCCCAGTTGCCCTGACACTTTCCAGACTTCCACACAGAAGATCCCATATCCCAGGAGACCCCTCGGTCTCAGGCGACCTGGAACAGTTGGTCACCTTCAGTGGGGCAGCCACAGCTAGAGACCCTGAACACTCTGGCCAGTGAGCAGGGGATTTCCTCAGAAAAAGCGCGTTGTCCACATGTTCCACTAGCAGTGCTGCGAGGGCCCCGCTGTGTCTGCACTGCGGGGCTGTATGCCCCCCAACATGGCGCCTGCACCTGATTTGCCCCACACAGGCTGGAGCCCACATTGGCACGAAGGGAGAGGCAGGGACCCGTGTGGTGTCATGGCCTTCCTTTTGCCCTGAATGCACTTTGGCCTCAGAAAAAGAACAGTGTGGGCTCCTTCCCTAAGGGACTGCAACCACCAGGACGAGATGACCTCCTCAAAGCAAGGAGGGCAGATTCCTAGGATTCCAGTCATGGAGGCTGGACAGGAAGAGCAGAATGCAGGACTGACAATAAGTGACCAAGAAGTAACATGGTGCCCATGGGAGGGCCCCTCCCGGATTCCCAGATCAAAGGCACAGATTCAGATAGAAAGGTTCTCTTTCTGTACATGAAGCCATCTTTCTATTTTCCAGCCAGGCTGTGACAGAGTCGCTCCCACTTGTCTGCATTCTCCTGCCTCCAGACGGAAGACCCATCCAGGGTTCATCCTCCCAGCCCCCACCTCCACTATCTTACTTCATGTCCAGTGAGGGCCAACCTCTGTCCTGAACCGCCTCGACTCTGGGGATGGGCCAATTGATTCTTCTCTTGGGGCCAAGGCTAGAATGAGAGCAATCACAGCCTAGAACATCAGTGGAGACCAACTGGAGATGAGGGTGGGGGTAAAGGGTAAGGTATGTGGGTTGCATTGGACACACTCCCTCCCACCTTCAAGATTTCTAGCTTTAGGGCCTTCGTGGAGGGACCCTTTGTTCATTGGTTCATTCATAATCCAGGGGCCTCTGCCTTGCATCTCACAGCCCAGAGCTCGAGACCAGAGCCCCCTTGTTCTCCTCTTCCATCCTCCAGCCTCGCCCTGCTTACTCCTGTGCTGTGGGCATGTTGCTTCATAAATGTCTTTGAACTTTTCCTCTGGGTGTTGTCAGTGCCCTGGCTCTGCACCTAGTGTCCTTCCTCTCCCCCTCAACATGTTGTATCTGTAATCCCCTCCTCCTTTTCTCCTGCCTTAAAAGCAGAGCCCCCTTCTCCTTCCCTAGGATGTTTCCACTCGGGCTCCGACCTCCATCCCAGAGTGCCCATCAGTTGGGAGTGTGTATTCGTGTATCTTCAGTCTCTCCCCTACTCAGGCCACCTGGCTTGACCTGTAAGCCCACAAACTCTCCCCAGACCCTTAGGAATGACAGTGCAGTAGAAAACCCTCCCCAGAAAGCAAAACTCCACCCATGACACTTACTGGCCCTGTGCCCTCCAGAGACTCAGTGTCTTCATCTGTAAAGTGGGTATAATAGGCCCTGCTGACTCCCTTAACTATGGTGAAAAGGAGCAAGATAATGGACTTGGAAGTATTTCCTGCATGTAATATGAATGGAAGAATTATTAAACCTTTAAATTATTGTCTTAACCCTCTGGAGTGATACTCCTCTCATCTCTCTCTTTCCTTTCACTGTCAAACCTTTGAAAGAGCAGTGTGTGCTCACAACTGTCACTTCCTCTTCTTTCCTGATCCCCTGCAACCTGGCTGGGGGCCCACAAGTCCAGTGACAGCCGAGAGGACTCCTGGCCCTGCGTGCAATGGCCATTTCTCAGGCACGGCCCTCCTCAACTCAGAGTGGGATGCCTGTCCCTTCTCCCTTCCTGAAACCAACTCATCTTCTCTTTACTGTTTTCGTTATGATACCACTTCTATTCCAAATCTGTAGAATCACCAAGGAATCTTGGAATTCCTGGTGATTTCTCCCTCACCACCACCCCAACCCTGCCTCCTCCAACTTTGACTTCAGCCCCTCAACTAAGCCAGACCCAGCACATCCCCATGTGGGCAGTTTCAGTCCTACTGGTCCAACTCCCACCTAATCTCCCACATTCTCTTCCTCCTTCCCCGTTACCAACATGCATCTTAATTCCTTCACTACTTGTCATTCCCAATTATAGTAGGCTCCCAACTTACTCCTCTCTGCTCTGATCTATGTTACACATTAGTGTCAGCAAAACCCTCTTATAAGGCAAAGTCTTCTCTTTTTATTCCTTATATCAAAACCTGCATGGGCACCTGGTTGGCTCAGTCAGTTAAGCGTCTGACTCTTGATTTCAGCTCAGGTCATGGTATCGGGGTCATGAGATTAGGCCCCATGTCAGGCTCTGTGCTCAGCACTGAGCCTGCTTGTCCCTCTCCCTACACCTCTCCACCTCCCCACACCCATCTCCACCCACATGCACACACACACACACACACACACACTCAAATAAATTAAATAAATAAAATCTTCACCCCCCCCCCCAAAAAACTGCAATGGCTCCATGCAGCCTATAGAATAAAGTGCAAATCTCTAAGACTGACACAGAAACCCCTCACACCAGGGTTCTAACCTCTTTCTAGCCTTAACTTACAATCCACTTTGGTGCTGAGCCTACAGTTTTTTAATAAACTAGAGTATTTCTTGTTTCCTTGACTATGCTCCATACTTACCTACCTCAGGGCATTTGCACACTCCATCATCTATTGAAATGCCTCTCTTCCATGACTGCCCATTAGAACCCTACTCCTCCTTCAAGCCCAAGCTCAAAAGCCATCTGCCTATGAAGTATTTCTTGGCAATCCCAAGAAGAAATATATTTCCTAATTCAATTCACAGTATGTCATTTGATACTTATCATCTTCTATCAGACCCTTTCATTCCTGAATGCCATTTAGCATACTTTTAAATCCATAGTAGTTATGCAATAAATAGTTGCTGAGTAGAAAAATGAATGACTAAATTAAGTCTCTCTAGTGGTTTCCAATCCAAGGGTCTCATGTAGGATTTGCTTGATGATTGTTGGCCCCCAGTTCATCCCACCCCATCCAAGAGTCCTATGGCAAAGCCAGACTGATGGTCAGCCACACCCCACACACATGTGCTCCCACCACTTACTTCCTCACCTCCCAGGCACCCCTCAGCCCTCTCCAATGTTCCCCCTTGCCTGCACCCTCGGGTGCCAATGGCTCTCACACCAACAGACTCAGTGACTACTTTCTAGTCCTTCTCTTGCTGGATTTGCCACTGTTGTTGCACCTGACTCTGTAGTTTCACTCTCCATTGCAAAGCCTTCTACTCCTCTGGTTTGGTGGTGCCACCCTTTCCAGATTCATCTAACTCCCCTTCCTCTCCATAGCTCATCTGTGGTTTTTCTATCATCATTTTTTAAATGTTGTGTTCCTCAGGATTCCGTCTTTGCCCACTCTTCTTCCTCTGCTCCCACTATCTGGGTGATCCCATTCACTTCATGGATTTGACCACCATCCATGGGCTAATCTCCATTTCCAGCCATGTCCTCTAGTGCATATATATATTCAGTATCCTGACAGACATCTCCAGTGAAGGGTCCCATACATATTCAAACTCAGTGTGTTGGATGAGAGGAAGGGAGGAAGGGAAGGAAGAAAGAAGGAAGGAAGGTAGGAAGGAAGGGAAAAAAGGAGGGAGGAAGGAAGGAAGGAAAGAAGGGAGGGCAGAAGGGAGGAAGAAAAGGAAAGGAATAATAATAAATCCACTCCCTAAAAGACCTATTCTTTTCTTGGTTTTCCTGGCATAGTTGCTGGAACCCCCATCCACCCAGTACATAAGGGAAAAACCTAGAAGTCTCCATGGAAAGCACCCTTTGGCACTGCCCTTTCAGAGTTCTCGACTCTGGCCCTTCCCCTCCCTCCACAGCACCTCTGCTTCTGTCCAGCATTCATCGCTGCTCGCCTAGAGGACCACAGTAGGTCTCCCCCCACCCCCCGTCTTATCCACATTAATCCAGCCTTCTCAGTCCTGCCAACATGATCTTTCGAAAACACAAATCTCTCCAAGGCACTTGCCAGCCTAAAATCCTTTAATATTAACAATAGCTACAATTTATTGAGCATCCTCTTTGTTCCAAGACTGCTCTTAGCACTCTATGTTGATTAACTCACTCAGTTCTCGCAAAAAGGGAAGTACTATTTTTATGCCCTTTTTACAGATTAAGAAATTGAGGCACCGAGGGATTAAGTGATTCACCCCAATTCACACAGGCAGCGAGTGGCAGAGCAGGGCGTCTGCCTGCTTCTTGGCTGCTATTTCCCATGGCCTCATCATTGACTCTATGAAAAGCCTTCTTTAAAAAAAATATATATATATATTTTATGTATTTATTTGACAGAGACACAGTGAGAGAGGGAACACAAATAGGGGGAGTGGGAGGGGGAGAAACAGGCTTCCTGCTGAGCAGGGAGCCCGATGTGGGGCTCGATCCCAGGACCCTGAGATCATGACCCGAGCTGAAGGCAGATGCTTAACCCACTGAGCCACCCAGGCGCCCTCCATGAAAACTCTTAAGTTTCTCAGGTGACACAGAAGGTGCTCCCTGAACTGGCCATTCGTGCTCCACCACTCACCTCCTGCCACTCCATGGACCATGCTTCCTGGTCCCAAAATCCTGAATTGCCCACTTTGCAAACATGCACCATGTGGGTCCATGCATACATGGCTTTGTGCAAGCTGATGTCTTGCTTAACACGCTCCTCCCCAATATTTGGCCACATTTTGGACTATTTTCTACTAAAGCCACCTTAGAGGTCACAAAAGTCAGTTTCTTCCAACCGCTGCAACAGCCATTAGCCTAAGCTGTGTCCCTGTATGGTGCCCCCACTGCCTCCTGCCCTTGAACTTCCTTCTCAGTTCCCCCTCAAGACTGTAGACTCAAGGGTGGGAACTCGGTCTTATTTTTCTCTGCATCTGCAGAGTCCAGCACAGTGCCTGGAACACAGGAGTTGCCCCATAAATATCTGCGGAGCTGAACTGAACTCCGCCTTCCCCAGAATACTCCAGCCCCGCCAACCAAGGCCCCTATCATTCCAGAACACCTCAGCCCACAGCCGTCTCTTTCTTCCCAGGATTCCCTCAGCGCACAGAATCTGTGCTACTCATTTAGTAATTAATTAATCCTGCTCCTCCTTGTGACCTCCCCTGCATGGCGATCTTCATTATTATTTAAATCTTGTATTGTTACTTTTCTTTCCCTGAACCACTTCCCCAATTAGAGGATAAACTCCTTGAGGCTGAAAGTTAGGGGCTAGGTTTCACTTGTATTTTCATATTCCTAAATGGCTTGTACATCTTAAGTGCCTGACAAATGTATGTTCATTTAATGTAGCGCGTTCTCGGGGAGCTGAGGTCGGGCTGCTGCGCACATGGTTGGGGGTAGGGCATGCGATGGGAGAAAAGGGAGATGAGATCCTGATGTTAAAGTAGGGGCTGTTTGGAGAGGCAAAATATTAGGACTCAAGGGAGCATCACCCAGTCTCTGTTCACAGGGCCCCCGTCTGCCCCCACCACACACCAGAGACTCACCTGCTGGCTTTGAAATGAATGTGTACTTGGATATAATAAAATATAGAATTAAAATACTAGATTCAGAAACAAAGGGGTCACAAAGTATGCGTAAAAACCAAAAATATCTCTCCCTGCCCCCCATCAAGAAGCCTCCCGCCCAGCTTGCTGGCCACCAAAGCCCATTTTGCCTTCATGGCCCCTCAATGGATCTAAGAACCATTGGAGATCCCACAGGCCAGACAGTGGAAGAGACAGAGCCCACCTAAAGCCTGGGGTTCAGGCATGCCTTTCACAAGGGGTCTCCCAGTCCTCTCGGGAAGCAAGCCCGTGTCACAACACTGGAAAGTATTTGGCTTTACCAGCCCTATTATGTGTAAGGCATAACGGATACAAAATAAGTGCCGTGAACCAGGGTTGTCAACGATCCGGGCAACTTTCACTGATTACACTGGGAAATTCCCAGGCAAACTGGGATGGGTTGGTCACCCTATGACTGGACCACAGGGCAGCAAATTTTTACAGAGCAAGCACAACCCTGATAAATCCATTAGCCCCTTGGGGCTCACAGTGTGGCCCACAGACCCGCGGCATCAATATCACTTGGGGAGCCTGTTAAAAATGCAGACTCTTGGTCCCTGTTAGACCTACTGATTTAGAATCTGCATTTTAACAAGATGCCCAGGAGACTTGTTTATACATTAATGTTTGAAAAACATGGCTTTAGTGGCCCTTCCTTTGGTGATCCAAATGCTGGCTGCATCCTGGGGACCAAAAGCAGCCCCAGCCCCCACGGCTGCTCAGCCCACCCACCAACATGCTATGAACTTCCTCTACTGGGGAAGGAGTTTCTGCTTCTTCCCCTGTCCACCTGATCACCAGAATTCCTTCCCGCTGGCTCCAGCGTCTCTACCATTCAAACTATGCAAATGATTTTCTCTCTAGGGTCTGACTTCTCTCCCTGCCAACCTCCAATTCATGGATAGCCAGTAAAAGGCAGTTCCAGGAGCCCCAAGCAAAGGGCAGCATGGATTTTTTTTTTCCTTTCCTGAACCTATGACCCACCCAGTGGGCAGAGGATCCTCAGTGGGTTGTCCTTCTCCCTGCTTGGATGGTGAAGGCGATGCATGGATTTGGGGAACTGAAGCTTTGGGAAAAGGGGCTGACATAAGACTACCCTGGCGATGACACAGAAATTCTGGAGTCCTGAGTTTTATTCATTTCTTCAGGAAATATGCGTACCCAGGGACACACACCCCCTAGTCAGCCTCCTAATAAACTAAATCGAACAGTTTGCTGACCCAAGTCATGCAAAAGTCCGAGCATTTTGCTAGTTAGCTAATGAAAGACCACCTCACCAGGGCTCAGCCAGGCTTGTGTGTACTCAAAAAAAAAAAAAAAAAAAAAAAAAAAAAAAATCCCTCAAAGGAGGGCATTTGGGTTTGTGGCTTGAACCTTGGGCCTCTCTCAGGGTTGTGAGGGGTAGGATATCCTCAGCAGAAGGAGAGAGAAAACCAAGGCCTTGCCATCCTACCACCATGGAACATGTTACTAGCTCTGCCCTTGTGGCCTCTGCTGTCTCTTGGGGGTCACTACAGGGCCCAGGAAGCAGAGGCCTTATGCCACGTGTGTTGGCAGCACCTGGCTACATACTGGCCTGACAGCTTGGCAGACAAGATAAGTATGTAAAGGCCAGATTCGAGGTCTGGAGAGAGCCCTGGACCCTCTATGTTCGAGCTAGAGCTGGGAATTTTCTGAGCAGTGTGTCCTGAAGGCCTAGAGTCCTAGTTACTGGATACCAGAGCCTTGCAGATAAGACTTGAAATGAAGAGCTCATGAGGAAAAACTTAACCACAGTGATCCATTACGAGGGCCGTATGTTTAGGGACTGCAAATATTTTACCACATAATGAAAGGTTTTGAAAACTTTAAAAACACCTGGAAACTGGGGGTGGGGGTGAGAGAGCAGTGAGTGGATTTGCCCATCTCTACCAAAAAAAGAAAAAAAAAAAAAAAGGAATTTGTTTCCATATCATCATCAAAGGAGGCTTTAATGGAATAACCCACTCGGTGTGGTGGAAGTGGGTTGAGGGTATCTATCCAAGAGGACTCACTCCCCACCAACGATAGCCCCTCTCCAGAGCCCCAGGAGCCCTACTTTGTTTTCCTTTCCCTATGCACTTTAGAAGGCTCACACTGAAAAGGAAGGGAGGAGGGCCCTGGAGGGCACCTCCTGGGAGGAGCTGGGGGGTCCGTCTGCCTGGATGGTTTGGGGAGTGCGGCCCCAGACCTTCCTTTCGGAGGGTGGGGTGGGGGGCAAGAAGCAGGAAGCCTCAAGCCCGCTCAGCCGCTCAGCAAAGACTTCTGCCCACGGTGCACCTGCACAGTGTGCAGGCCTCTTTAGGGATAGACAGGGACAGACTAGTCCTCTGCGTGGCAGTGCATGTGCTCCATCCATGGGGGAGGTGAGGCTGGAGGGGAGAGGTGAGGATCGGGGAGACGGGGTCCAGAGGCTAACCTCCCCCACTCCCCTGCTGGCATTTAACATTTCCCCAGGCCCCAGAGAGATCAGGCCTAAGGCCCCTTGAGAGAGTGGAGGCGGGAAGTGTCACAGCTGCAGCCAGGCAGGCCCCTGGCCCCCAGCATGTCTGGGGTGAGATGGGGGGCTCTCTTGGGGATGCCATTCAGGCCCTGTCTTTTGGGGGAAAAAAGCCAAAGAAAAACATGTATTTATAACATGAACTTCCCTCCTCTCCTTCCCCTCAGCTAACTGATTAATTAAATGAATACAAAGGCCGTCTTGTTGGGAGCTCCAGCCGCAGGGACCCTCTGTGTTTTCTTTAAGCCGGCCTAGCAAACAGGAAACAAAAGGCTTAATTCTGTCTGGTTTCATGAAGGGGGCTGTATGTCACAGCCAGGGGCTGGGCCTCCGCCAGACCCCACGGAGCAGCCACAAGGCAGCTCGCGACCCCCACCCTCCCAGCCGAGCCCACCACCCCGCTCAATATATACTCTTCCCCAATCTGGAGCTGAAGCCAAGCTAGCCTGCCTCTTGGGGGAAATGCCTACACAGCAGGAGAGAAACTTTAAGGGAGCCAGCCATGCCCAAGAGAAAGGTCTGGAAGAAAATCTTCAAGGGAGGAATTTTATCCATTGGGCCATTAACAACAGGAGAGAGGGAAGGTGGCTAAGTCTGGGGCCTTCCTGATGGAAAAGATGAAAAATAACCATTTTTCCAGCTGTCATACTTCCTCTTCCAGTGAATCTCCCAGATATTCTTTAGCTTGGCAGTCACACAGGTACCATGGCTCCCTCACCACAGGTGGAGACCACAGCTCAGAGAGGACCGAGTAGGCAAATCACACCACACCACAGACGCCTGGTCAAAGTGACCCTGACCTGAGTCCTTGCACTGTCTCTTTCTCCAAGGCTTTGCCCTGTCTTCTGGACATTTCCCTAATTTTCTGGGAGTCTCCCAAACTTTGTATGGAGTTAAGAGTTTGTGGAGGAGTAGGGAGAGCAGGAGAAGCTGTATTTCCGTGCCGCCCCCCACCCCCAAGTAAAAAAAACAGTATCTGAGAAGGGTTTTAGTTCTAAAGGGGTACGGAGGTATTTGTCTTCAAGAGTTCATCAGGTCAAAGGAAGTGTCTCCCTGCCCCGGGTTTCCCCCCTTCCCAAACCTAACCAGGAAGTGACAAAGAAGACCCCACTTCCTCCTTGGGGGTATCGAGGACATGAGCAAGCACCAGTCTGGGCTTACCCCCAGCTTAATCTCTCAGCTCAGAAGGTGCTCACAGAAACCAAGGCCTGGAGAGGCCAGAGAGAAGGAGACAGAATGAGGAATGATGGCACAGAGGTGACCCTGGGCTGAATCTAGGCCAGGGGTGTGAATTAATTTAGCCTTGTCTGGCCCTCTACTTCCGTGGCCCCAATGCACTCAGCAAAGCCTCCCTGAGTTCCTAAATGTGCGGTGTTCAGTGCTCTGGTGGGGCACACCTCCCTCTAGAAGAGACAGCAAGAACACCAGCGCCTGCCCTGCCGGCCATTTATTCAATGGCTCAACTGTTACCCATCAAGGGCACTGAGGATGCAGTGACCAACCCAGACACTGTTCTTGACCTCCCGGAGCACATCGGATGGACAAGTCAGATAGTAAACTCTAATCACACAAATACATATGTGACTGCCAACTGTGACAGCCTTGATGAAGGACAACACAGGCTATGAGAGATGCCTCTGGCTTCAGGGTAGAGAAGAGGGGAGGCACGAGGGGAAGCAGGAAGCCAGCTGGAGGTCCTGCTGTGGGTCACACAAGCCATGGCAGACGTCTGAGCCAAGGGCACAACATGGGGAATTGGGAGAAGTGGTCGAGCTGAGATTTACCTTATATAATCGATGGAATTGACAGGACATGATTGGACTCTGTGGCAATGAGGAAAAGGCCAATGTAAAGGATGATCCCTGGTTTTTGGACAAGCAACTTGCTCTTTGGTGAGATGGGGTAGATGGGGGAGGCAGAGACTTAAGCGGAGAGGGGAAAATCTGGAGTTGGTCTAGTCCTTTCTGTTCCCTCCCCTGCCTCCAACCCTTGGAAGAACATTTCTGCCCATCCCTTTGCCTTATTTCCTCATGTGACTAAGGACTGTGACAGTGGAAAATGGAATGCCATGGCAATGGGATCCCCTGGCCCTGCCTCAGTTGCCCTCTAGGAGACAGTGAGACCAGCTGCCAGGATCTGATGGTGAGCGCTGTGTGGCAATACAAGGTGGTGTGCACTCCTCACACACAGCCTCAAGTGGCTGTGTCCCTATTTTATAGATGGGAAGACTGGGCCGCAGGAGGTAAGCCACCTGCCCAAGTGCTCACAGCGAGGGTGCTGGAACTGGGCTGGACCTCAGGCAGCCCAGGGTTCCCTCTATGCGTGGAAGTTACTTCTGTCTTATCTAGCACATAGGAGCAGCAAGGAGAGGAGATCTTGAAGAGTCGAGGAGACCCCAGATCAGTGATGTGGGACAGTGAAATACACCACATGGGTGTTTTGTGTTTTTTGTTTTTTTCAATAACTGATTTAACTTGCTGATTTGGTTTCTCTTGGATGGATAGTAAATTCCATTTGTATGGAATGAGTGTGCAGAGGTGGCAAGGGCACCTGGATCCGAGTGAAGATGGGAACAAAGGAATGTTGTGCAATGAGAAGGGAGTACCCAGAAGAAGGTGGGAGCAGCCTGCATTCCACTGACACACTTCAGCCTCTTTAGAGTGGACTAGAAGCCTGGGAGTGTTGCTTGGAAATACATGGGTGAGTCATGAAGGCCAGAGGAGCTAGGCTGGGCAGCTGAGTGGATGACCCAGGGCATGGGGTAGGGATGTGGACTTTGACAACCACCCATGAGAAGGAGAAAGAAAGGAAAGAAGAGGTAGGAGGAGGAGGAGGAGAAAGGGACATTGAGGGAGTAGGACCTGCAAAGAATCAAAAAGGGACAACAGAACGGGGAGGGAAGGAGGGGCAGCAATTGTGTGTGTTTGGTGGGGGCGGGGGGATGTCTGCATCTGAGGAGCCCAGAGGTCAGACTTACAGGGTTAGGACTAACGGTCATCTAAGAGCCAACCCCTGTTACAGGTCAAAGGAACTCAAAGGAAATAGATAGAGATGAGATGGACCTTCATGGATGAATTTGCTCAACAGTGAAAACCATCCCCCAAATATACCTGTACTCAAGGAAAAGTTCCCTGGGCACTAAAATTACCAGCCTACTAAGGGCAAGGCTAAGTATATTGAAGGGGACCCCAAAGCAGGTTTTGAAGGGAAAAATGGCTCCTCCCTGCCACTCCCCGCCAATCCTTCTTAACCCTTAGGTACCACCAACAACAGGGGAGCCCGAGGTTGAGCGAGCTGGCTGATGGGGTGTGGTGTCATGGGCTCCCCATCCCACCTTTGCCTTTCTGGCCTATCAAAAAAAGCTGATGGGAACAAACAGGATTTCAGACACTGCATTCTTGGTCCTCTTTGGAGAGAACACTGCTCCAGAAATGATGGTGGCCCATTTGACCTCTTCCATGAGGACTCCACTCTGGGTCCCTGACACGATTATCTCTCTGTTTATCTCTTTTCTGGCCAGTAGCCTTGAGAGCCACTGCAAGCTCCAAGAAGATGGGCACCAAGGCCTAAGCCTGACCCTGGGGCCTGCAGACACAGATAGGAAAGCTCAGTCTCTTCCAAACTTCTCCCCATGCAAGGCCCAGTCTTTGAGGTCTAAACAAAGAACCAGCTACCTCCCAGAAGGGCCTTCCATTGGTCCTGCAAGGCCAAGGAACATGCTGCTAATGTGCTTTGTAGGGAGGTGACAGCCCAGGTTCCCAGGGGCCTCCAACCTGCAACCCGTGGCTGTGGTGGGGCACAGGGAGAGGGCTACAGTGAGTCTATGCACAGGGCAGCATGGAGTGAGTGAGGGTGACCGACCCCGAGATCACCATGACCCCTTTCCAGCTCTGTGCACAGGCAGATGCCGCCCGAACACCCCCAGCTCGTCCCTGGGCCCCAAGCATACAGAAACCAGGACCCCCGGGGAAGTGTACTCTCCCAGTGACTCCCTGGCTCACCCCGACAGTTGCCCCCACTGGAGGCTTGGCCCAGGTCTTTCTCCCCTGCTTCGGGCAGGAAGGAGCTCTGAGGCAGAGTTATTTATTATTAAGAAATCCCTAGGATGAGAGCTCTGCCAGCCTGAGGTCATGGCGGAGCTTTGAGGGGAGTTGAAGTCTCCCAAGGAAGGCTGAGGCGGGGCTTCTCTCTCAGGCAGATGTGGAGTGGAAGAAATTTGCTCTTGGGCCCCAGTCAAATGGGGGTTCCAAGGGAGAGAGATCCCCATGCAGGGACCTGGGTGCCTTCCAGGATCTGGTGGGGAGACTGGAAGGATCCATGTGGGCAATCAACAGGGCACCTCGAACAAGCTCTGGGTTTGCTGCTCACCCACCCCTAGAGCAGTAACTAAATGAATCTGAAGGTCAAAGTGGCTAGAATAAATTGAGAAATTTCATCTCCCTCCCACCTAAGATATCATGAATTACACAAAGACCAAGTTCTTCCCAGGTGTTACTATTGAACTCCTCCAAACACCTGTCTTTCCCAACTAAGCAAGATCTCTATCTCCTTCAGAGAAAGAGGGAGCCTACCTGGAGCCACCCCCAACCCCTGGTAGAATTGTCCAGTAGAATTTTCTGCAATGATGGAAGATATGGCTACTGACCACCTAAAACATGGCTAGTGAGACTAAAGGACTTCGTTTTTAATGTGATCTCGTTCTAATTTAGTTTAAATTTAAATAAGCACATAGTATGGCTCCCATATGCTTACCCAACAGGGCAAAAGCCAGTGTTTTCAGGGAAATACCTTCTTCATGCCAACACAGCACTAATACAAAGAGAGGCCTTTTCTCTAACAAAGCATGAGGACCCCTCCTAGAAGGAGGACCATCTTTTAACCTTCCTGGTGATCCGGGCTACTTCATAGAGGAAGCAGTGGCTCTATCAAACACTTAAGAGTCATGGAAAATTAAGGTGGATAGGACCAGGGACATGATCAGATCCAGCTCCTTTGTTCCATTGATGAAGGAATTCAGGCCCAGAGAGGAGAGATGGCTTGCCCAAGGTCACAGGAGAAATGACAGCAGGGCCATCAGAGCCCCAGTGTGAGTTCTGGCCCCGTGATCACCTTCTTTCTGCATACCTCTGAACCCCAGTACCCTCCCTGACAGCCATGCTTCCACCCTTGTCCCCTACAGGCTGGGTTAGCAAAATACAGATGGGAGCTTCTCAGTGAGGGAAATACACAACACACCGTGAAGGTACGGGGAGAGCACAGGGGTGTGGTGTGTGGGGACAGAAGGCGAGTTTAACAGAAGAGGGTCTCCTCGGCTCAGGCCCTGCTTCAGGCCCAGTTCTGAGCCATCATCCTCAGGGGGCAGGAGGTAATGAGCTCCATGCCTAGCCCAGCCCCTGATGCACACTCAGTGTGCAGCAGAATAAATGAATGAATGAATGAATGAATGAAAGGAATAAACCTCCAGGGCAAGTTTAGGGTGCACATAGGGGTATACAAGCCCATCCTCCTGTTGGCTCAGAGATTGAGAGAAAGTCCCACCCACACTGTTTCCAGGTACATACTGGGAAATGGAAAAGTGGCCCCTCCCGGGATTTTGGCATGGACCTACCAGCCCAATACTCAAAACCCAGAGATGGAGCTGAGGCCCTCACGATACCCAGTGTCCAGCTTCCTAACCAGACCCAGTGGTCCATCCAAGTGGTGGTAGAGCCTGGATGCTCTCAGCCAGGATGGAGGCCCTAAACCAAGCATTCTCAGCCTGGAGTCCCTGTGTCCTAGGGATTCCAGTCTGGGTCACTGCCAGTGAATTGTGCCCCTGCATGAGTGTGTGCTTACAGACACACTTTCCTTAGGACAGAATCCATCATTCCACTTAGATTTTCAAGGAGGGCATGACCCAAACATTTTAAGAACCCCAACACCTAAATCCATTGAGGAGGTTGGAGAAATGATCAGGCACAGCTCACAGGACTCCTCCCCTGAATGTTTCCATGGCACGTCAATGACAGCATTTTTAAAAAGGGACTCCAGTCCCACAAGAACTTTGCTCTCTCATTCTCCTTCATAGTACATCAACCCACCGAGCCTTTAGGCTGCAGATTCTACCTTAAGGTGGGCTTCCAATATCTTTGTCAATCACCAGATTCTATCAGCTCTTCAGAATGGCTCTTAAGCCCATCCTGTTTTCCATTCCCTCTCCTCTAACCCGAACCTCACCTGCCCTCCTCTCACTGCCCCACCTCTGTAAAGTCCTCCCCCTTCTTCCTGCTTTCTAGTCTGCCCAGCTCCAAACCAACCTCATCTTAAAAAAACTCCAGTCTTATGCTATTGCTTACCTGCTCATACTATTATGACTTAAGGGTAGGAAAGGCATGTGTCTTGAACTTGTGGCTTAAGCCAGTACACAAGAGGATAGAGGGTATAACAGAAAGACTATAGGCTTTGGAGCCAGACCAGCCAAGGTTCAGATTCTGGCTCTGTCTCTTTCTAGTTATGTATTAATGAGGAAGTTAATTCAAACTCTCTGACAATCAGTTTCTATAACTATGAAATGGGGTAACAATAAGCATCTTTCTTGACGAGGCAATATTTCTTATGCGGTACTAAGAGTTTAGGCTCAGAACCAGACTCTCGGGATGCTAATCCCATCTCCCGAAGTTACTAGCTGTGTGACCTTGGGCGAGTTCCTTAACCTCTCTGTGCTGCAGTTTTATCCTCTCTCATATAAGAGGGTAACAATAGTACCCAAGTCAGAGAAGTGTTGTGAGGATTGAATTTACCAAAAAGAAAAAAACAAAAAAAACAAAACTCAGAACAATGTCTGGCAGGCAGTAAATGCTTGCTGAATGCATTTTAGTTATTATTACTAGTAGAGTTTATAGTGAGAACTAAATGATCTGAAGCATACAGCTCACCTTGCCCATTGCTTGGCATATAGGAGATGATCAGTAGGTGACAGCATCTTTCCCTGCACTAAAAATGTGTTGAATTAGCCTGTTTTAAACTCATGGAGTTTGCCTTACTTGGTAAAACATCCAAGTGGGAGCATTCCAGCACAAGCCCTGAGGAGGAAGGAGGCCCCGGGGGATACCGAAGGAAGAGTGGGATTTGGGGGCCCTCTGATTGAGGGGCCCCCAAAATCCCCGTTCTGTCAGCCAGTATAATCTCAGCCCAGTGAGGTGAGATGGGGCCAGAGGGCCGAGTTCTCCTGCAGTAAGGAGAACCTTACTGGTAAGGACCCTCCTGCAAGGACGTGCATCAGGGAACTAACCAACCTCTCTGCCTCAAGACCCCTCCAACCTACCCAATAACAGTCTTCTCAGAAGACTGCTAGAAAAAACCTGTCCATGTTATCTCCTGATGAGATGCATCCACAGAGACCAGGGGAGGATTACTGCTCCTGAGAAAGATTCAGGATGGAAGCTAGCCTGGGGGAGGGAAAGGGGGAGCTGCGTGTGCAGAGCTCCCCCCTCCTGCCCTGCCTTACATGGCAGCTCCCCACTCGGGGGTCAGTGGAGCCCAGGGAGGCTCATCCAGAGGCACTTCAACTTGACTTTGGAAAGCCCTGAAACACCACATTGCTCTTGGCTGTTCCCCCTCCTCCGGGGCCCTGCCAGCAGCTTAGAGCCTGGAATAGCTACCCTCAGATATTGCCTTCACTTCTGAAGGGCCTTCATGGTCATTAGTATACGTGATATTCATAACACCCTGGTGAGAAATTTATAATCCTGCCCCCAGCCCGCAAATGAGGAAACAGAGGCTCAGGAAGGTGAGGGGCTCGCCCAAGCTAGCACATCGGGAATGTTCTCTGTTTCAGCCTTAAATCTTCCTCCCTTGCTCTGAAACTCCTACTCTTTCCAGGCCACGGTGCTGCCCTCATGAAGCCCCTATCCCACAGGAAAGGACAGAGGGCCAGGTTCGCTGGGGGAGTCTCCTCCAGCTCCTGTCCCCAGGTTGCCGGCAATTTCTGCTTCCACCCCTGCCCCCCAAACCCCACGCCATCCCACCCTACCCTCCCGCTCCCCCTCCCGGTCTGAATGGGGGTGTGGATGGGTGTCCAGGGAATCGCAGCCCGGGACAAAGCAGCCCAACCTCTCGTAAGAAGGAAGACCCGGCTGTCTCTTACGTACACGTTTGTAAGTTACGAGCATCACAGGGAGAGAAAGAGGCACATAAATTAAAGTGGCCAACTTGTATGCACACACGCACACTGGCACGGGCAGAAGGCTGGCCTTAAATGGTAAAAATTAGCAGCTTGAAACAGTAAAAAAACCTCAACTTTGCCTCTGAAAGATGCAGGGCAACTTCACAGAGTTTTATGTGGCCCATAAATTAGAGCTGAGGAAGGGCTCCGCGGCGTTCCCGGTGCAGACGGGGCTTGCTGCCGCCTGCATACGCCGTGTGGCAGCATTACAAATGTCCCGAGCAGTTTATATACAACAGCACAGCGTGAGTTTGCTGGGGGATATTGGAGCTGGTAATTGCTATTCTAAAACTGGCCTTGTAAGCTTGAAGAAATGTTTTGAGGGGGGAAAAGAGCCAATTTAAGAGCTTTATAAAGCCATAAATGCCTTCTGAGCAAACCAAATGTAATCTATCTAGAGAGACAGGTCGTCCCTCAAACTCAATGGCAGACCCCACGATGCCGCACAGCCTGGAGAAGTTACCCTGAAGGCAAGCAAGTTACCTGTACAGAGACAGGGGACTGTCCCCAATGATCCAGGTGCCTCTGAGGCCCCCCAGGGGACAGGGCTGCCACCAAGTTATCTCCGCTCACAGCTCCTTTCCCTGCCAGCCCATGCCGATTCTTTCCTCCTACACAAACCAGACCAGCTGGCTGGGGCTTCCTTCGTGCTTCCCAAGTGTCCTTCTCTCCCTGCAGTCCTTGGAAACAGGGAGGGCTGGAGCTTAGGGAGCCATGGTGGAGAGCTCCAACCTGGCCCCAGTTCTACAGAAAGTGGGGCTGTTGTAAGAATCAAAAAAGGAAATGTACGTGAAGCACCTGCCACATAGCACTCAATAAAGAGCGGCTATTACTCTTTTACGGCTGTTGTTACTTGGGGGAAGAACTAGTGTGCCCTAGGCAGAGGGCACCTTTGCAAGTCTCCAGCTTTTCCAGACCCAGCTCCTGCCGGGTTCCCAGGCATCAGTTGAAAGGACATCATTTAAGGATCAACCCCTCCACAGCAGCGCGCGGGCACGGACACTGGCCCAGCTTTCTCCACGAAATAATGCCGGTGCCTCTTTCCTGACTTCATGTGCCTTTATCTCCCCAAACCGCCTACAGACACGTTCTTTAGCTGTAGCCTCTGCTCTGGCTCACACGTTATACCAGGACCCCAGAGACCTCTGCTAACCCTGATCATCAACTCAGAGCCTCTTCATGCCCGTGAGCTGCGTGAACTTGCCCAGGTTTATGGCTAGAAAAGCCAGGACTCGGAGAGAGCCACTGGAATAGAAGCAGCCAGGTTCCTACTCTCCCCCGCTCTGTCCTCATTCCCTGGTCTCCCTCTCCCATCTCTTTGCCGGTGCCCTCCACCTCCATAATCCCACTTTCTTTTCGGATGTCAATATTTCATAACGGAAAACAAAAGCCATATAATGCACAATTACCCACTTTCCATTGTGTTTTAACAGCTCTGCTGACAGCACGAAGCACCACACAGGAGCAGTAGAAAGGGATTCGAGATCAAGCTTCCAGTGAAATGTGTTTTTAGTTATATGTATTTTCATAGTTTTTGCAACACCTTATTAAAGTTGAAAGCTATATATAACAGCATTACCAGTGGCACTTTTCAATACCACTGCAGTCGGGTTTCTTTCCAGCCCAAAGCAAATGCACCCCAGCTGCCTCCAAGCAGGTACTTCCCTGTCCCCATGTCTTCTTCCAGCTCCCCTGAGCTGTCCCCCACTCCCACCCACACCTTCTATATGTGTGCGCACGTGCACACACACACACACACACACACCCCATAACTTCTGAACAGTGGGGGGAGAGATGAGAAAATGGTCTGAGCTGTGGACAGGTGTCTCGGCTGTGACAGAAATCTTACAACCGGAAATCATGGGAATGGAGGTCTTCCCTGACACACACCCCTCCACGACTCACAGAGAACCTATGGTGACCTATTTGCTGCGCCCTGCCCAAAATTATGCCAAGCAAGTTTCCATTTCCGGGACTTCGCTGAGGCCATGACCTTTTGCTGGCTTGCTTATCTTCTTTCCTTCTGCTCTCTGAATCCCCACTTAAACCTGAAAATGGTTGTGATCCATTCACAAAATAAAATCAATGCACAGGAGGTAGCCTGGTGATGGGGAAAGTCCCTTGGGGCCTCAGGGACAGGCCCTGCCATTTGCATTAGCAAGGTCCCCTTCGGCAAGTTTCTGACTTCTCTTGTCTTCATTTTTTGGGTGCATAAAATAGGAGTTTGAACTACCTGATTAGAAGTGTCTCCCCAGTCCTTGCATTCCTAAATGAATATCTATAAAGGTTTTCTGAGAAGTCTAGGCACTTGGTACCATCAAGAATAAGAAGAATAAGGCCCAGCTCCTGTCCTCAAAGAACCTGCACTTGGAGGAAGAAGAGAGACCTCTGAGAATGAAAAGTGAAATTACAGCAAACATTTTCAGCTCTAGCTCAAGCTAGCAATACATGAAAAGTCATGAGGCAGTACATGATTAGACGCCAAATGGATTGTGCAGGAAATAATTGCTCTAGGCCGAGGAATTCAGAGGAGGAGAGGGCGCTGAGCGGTGGGCTGGTCTCAGGACGCTGTACCTAAGAGGAGGGAGTTGACGCTGGGCTTAAAGGACACGTGCACGCGCGGTATTTGCATCTGTGGGAATGGCCAGGTAAGAGGACCTTCGTGAGCAATGGTGGTCAGTGAAGGGCAGGTTTGGGGATAGTGGGTCAACCAAATTAGAGAGGAAATGAGATTCATGTAGACAAAAGCAGAGGCTGGGCTGCAAAGGGTTTCAAGTGCCAGACTAAGACGTTTGAACTGTTATCCTACAAGCAGCAAGGAACCAATGAAGTGAGCAGCACAGAACTGTGTTTTGAGAGATTTCATCAGGCAATGATTTGCCGAATGGATTGCAAAGTGAGAGGCATGGGCAGTAAGGAAGCCAGGGAGAAGGTAATTACAATAATCCGGGCAGGCGGTGTCTGCATCTGGACTGGGGCACCGGCGGTTAAAAGGCAGTGACGTGCCAGATGTGGAGAAGGATGGGAGGACAGCCTTAGTCTCACAAAGGTTACAGACTGACTGACCATTTATTTATTGTCCGAACTTGGACACTTTTGAGAGTGCAAAGGGAGCCATTACAATTACATGGGGACAGCAGACTTAAACCAGGACTGTCCGGGGCAATCTGGAATGTAGAGTTGCTCAACGGAGCAGAGAGTGAAGAAGAGGAGAGGTGAGGTGGACATCAAGGTTTCAAGCCTGCAGGACAGGAAAAATATGAGCGGTGATGGGGAGAGGAGGAAGGAAGGGGCATAGAATGGTAGAGAAATCAGGGATAAAAGGAGTTCGCTGCAACTGAGTCGCAAGGAGAGTTTGAATTCTTTGTCGCAAGGAGAGTTTGAATTCTTTGAAGAGGAGAGATGCACCTTATCTCAATCACCATACAGATGTGTGCAAAGCTGAACTGAGATAAGAAAGACCTGCTGAATTTTGCCTAAAGAGGCTGATTGTTGGGGCAATAAGAGGCAGGGTTACCCCTTCCCCCTTGGTTCTGTTTGTTTATATATATGTTTTCAGAATTTCAGAATTCTGAAATTCAGAATTTCAAAAGACCTACCTCTTGGTAGGGTTTGTCCCCATGGTCGTCTACAGCCCAGGGACGGACGTCTGGTGAACTGATGATTCTGATGTGTGCTGAAAACATAAATGGGACACCAAAATGGCCAGCCCTGGCAGGGGACTCTCAGCAAATCCCCCTCCATGCAGGAGAGAAGGAGCAGGGAATGAAACCCAACCACGCCTCCTCCATACAGAAAATGAGGCCAAAAGAAAGGAAATTCGAGCTAAAAAATCAAGAAAGCAAAAACGCAGCTTTCCCCTACCCTGGGTGGATTTGGACTCTGGTGTGCAGAAGTCCCAGTTAGAACATCAACAGCAACTTCCATTGTGTCTTATCCACGCTGAGGATTAGCACCCAGCACTAGGCCTGGGAAAATCTAGGACCTTCCCACAGATGCAGCCCCACACCATCGGGACCCGACTCCATGGCTCATGCCTACACTTCTGTGGCAGACAAACAGACCCACTAGTCAGATCCCATAACACTGTCCAGAATAGGATCTCACAGAGCCCCAGTGACCCAGAAATTTGAGGCAGAAACTAACCATTGGCTATGAATTATCCAGGTATCTGTGACTTCTGCTACTTGATAAAGCTAATCTCCCCAAGAGTGTTGATTACTGCTGGGTTAACAGTACAAGTCTTTGGAGTAGGGCAAAGTTGCCTGGCCCAGCACTTCTCCTTCAGAAGAATTTGCTACTAAACCTCAAAGAGAGTAAGTACCCTTTTGGAACCTTCTGCTAGCAATTCCATGAGTCCCTCTACTGATCTGGGAGCACCAACATCACAAAAGAAAGAAGAGGCTGTGGTCTGCAGTGGCTCTCAACCTTTGCTCCACTGCACACACACACCTGTGGGTGACTGCAAGCCCCTGTCGGTCACACTGGATCCTTGCAGCAGCAGATCCCTACTGGGAGCAGGAAACCCCTGAGTAAATTATCAGAACAGGCTGAGGAGTGGTGGTGTCTTTGACAAGGCCTTCCCCAACCCTTCAACCAACAGGGAGGTTCTGATACACTGCACAAAGAAGGGCAGTGCTCACTTGCTCCCCTTGAGAATTACTGGGCAGAAACCAAAAAGACAATGTATAAATCAGGAAACCTGCCACTATACCAAACTTCCTTTGAATACATACCAGCTGTATGAACACCTACCACCCTCTTAACATTCATTTTCTCACCCCTAAAATGGGAGTGGTTATTGTAGAGAGCCTGTTTCCAAAGGCTGTTGCAAGATGAAATGAAGTAATAAAAGTTTGTGCAATATAGTGGGAACTTAACAAATGTTTAGATTTTAGTTCAACTGACATTTTTTTTTCAACTGAGATTTTAACAGTGTGATTAGTGCTGATATGAAATTGATATTTTCTAATTAGTGGCTATTTTCTCTCAACATGACTCCAAATATGATCTCTGCTATAGACTGAATGTTTATGTGTCCCCAAAATTCATATGTGGAAATTCTAATCCCCAATGTGATGGTAGTAGGAGGCAGGGCCTTTGGGAGGTGGTTAGGTCACAAAGGTGGAGCCCTCATGAATGGGATTTGTGCCCTTATAAAAGAGACCTCAAAGAGCTCCCTCACCTTTTTTGCCATGTGAGATTCTAGCATGAAGTTGACCACCTGTGAACCAGGATATTGTCCCTCAACAGACACCAAATCTGCTTGCACCTTGATCTTGGACTTCCCAGCCTTCAGAACTGTGAGAAATAAATTTATGCTGTTTATAAGCTACCCAGTCTATAGTAATTTGTATAATAGCCCAAACAGACTAAGATATTCTCCTCTAGGAGAAATCTATTTGTTGGCTAATAAAGGAGATAGTTGTCTCCATCTTCACCCAACCCAGCCCTCTAGGAGTAGCCCATCATCCAAAGGGTGGTAGACAGTTAATATCATAGGTAATGATGAAAGGTTTAATGCTTTCTCCCTAAGATCAGGAATAAGATAAGATGCCCACTTTTACCACTGCTATTCAGCGTTGACTGGAAGTTCTTGTCAAAGAAATTATTCAAGAGAAAGAAATAAAAGGTATTCAAATTAGAAGGAAGAAGTAAAATAATTTCTACTTATAGATGACAAGACCCTATATATTGAAAATCCCAAAGAATCTACAAGAAAGCTAGTAGAACTAATAAACACATTCAGCAAAGTTGTAGGGTACATGATCACATGCAAATATCAGTTGCATTTCTATACACCAACAATGAACAATCTGAAAAGGACACTAAGAAATAGCATATTAAAGAATAAAATGTCTAGGAATATATATAATCAAAAAAGTGAGAGACTTTTACACTAAAAACTGAAAAGTGTTGCTGAGAGCAATTAAAGACCTAAACAAATGAAAAGACATTCCATGTTCATGGATAGAAAGAATTAATATTGTTAAGAGGTCTATGCCACCCAAAACTAATCCTATGAAAATTCCAACAGGCTTTTCCTCAAATTCATACGGAATTTCAAAAGGCTCTGAATATCAAAAAACAATCCTGAAAGAGAGGAGCAACACTGGAAAGCTCATACTTCCCAACTTCAAAATTTACCACAAATCTACAGTAATCAAAACAGTGTGCTACTGCATAAGGTTTGGCATATAGACCAAAGGACTAGAATCAAGAGTCCAGGAATAACCCTGTATGTCTATGGTTAACTGATTTTGACAGAGTTCCAAGTCCATTCAATGGGGAAAGAATAGTATCTTTAACAGATGATGCAGGGAGAACTAGATTTCTACATCCAAAAGAATGAAGTTGGACCCCTACCTCATACCATATACAAAAATGAACTCAAAAGGATCAACAACATAAATATAAGAGCTAAATCCATAAAGCTGTTCAAAAAAAAAAATAGGGATAAAACCTTGGATTTGGTAATGATTCTTAGATATATCCCCAAAACTATAAGTTATAAAAAATATATATATAAATTGGACTTCACCAAAATTTTTAAAATTTTGTCCATCAAGGAACATTATCAACAGAGTGAAAAGACAACCTACAGAATGGTAGAAGATATTTGCAAATTATGTGTCTGATAAAGGTTAAATATCCAGAATATGTAAAGAATTCCTAAAACTCAACAGCAAAAAGACAAATCAATTTAAAAATGAGGAAATCACCTGAATAGACAGTTCTCTAAGGATATATACAAATGGCCAATAAGCACACAAAAAGTCTTATCATGAGTCATTAGGAAAATGCAAATCAAAACCACAATGAGATACCACCTTATACCTACTAGATTGACTACAAACAAACAAAAACAAAAACAGAAAATAGTAAGTGTTAGCAAGGATGTGGAGAAATTGGAACCGTTGTACTTTGCTGGTAGGAACTTAAAATGGTATGGAAAACAGTTTGATAATTCCTCAAAAAGTTAAACATCGAATTACCATATGACTTAGCAATTCACTCCTAGATATATAACCAAAAGAACTGAAAGTAGGGACGCCAACAGATACTTGTACCAATATTTATTGCAGCACTATTCACAATAGTTGGAAAGTGGAAACAATGCAGGTGTCCTTCACAGAGGAAGAGATAAACAGAATGTGGTATACATATAAAATGGGCTATTATTCAGTCATAAAAAGGAACGAGATTCTTACATATGCTACGATACAGATGAACCCTAAACACATTACGTTAAGTGAAATAGCCAGACAAAATGAATAAGTATATTATGATCCCATTTATATGAAACATCTAGAACAGGCAAATTTGTAGAAACAGAAAGCATATTAGAGGTTGCCAGGGGCTGAAGGGAGACCAGAGTGGGGAGTCATTGCATAACAGGTAGAAAGTTTCTGTTTGGGATGATTAAAAAGTTTTAGAGATAGATATGGTGATGATTGTATTACATTGTGAATGCAATTAATGTCAATGAACTGTATACCTAAAAATGGTTAAAATGGCAAATTTTATCATATAAATATATTTAATTTCTCACAGAAAATTAAATTGAACCCAAAGAACCTAACCGAAAGGGAAAAACCCAGATTTCTTACAACCTTGAACTCAGTAGCTAAAAATGCACATAGGTTTTGCAACAGACTCTACTCAGACTGAGGTATGGGGCCACTGGGCACAGAGGACTCTGAACAAACTCCAGGAGGGAAGGGCCAGGGATGCTGCTTGCTTTCTGCAACGGTGTTGGAATCAGGTACCCACAAATGGAGTGGGGCTCCCCTAAAATGCAACCACTTAACAACTGTTTATTGAGCACACACAATGATTAACAGTGAACGAACTGCCTGGGGAACTTGTACTTGGCCTGTCTTCTGAAGTCTGAGCAGCCATGGCCTAGAGCCCTGGACTCAGCTCAACCATTAGGTTGCCTTTCTTTGTGGTTTGTTTTGGGTTTCAAGAGAAGGTGCCATGTAGATGGAAAAGCATTATACAGGTGTGAGATGGTTGGTGTTGCTACCGTTACTATGATCACTAGGGATTTATTGGGTCTTCTTAGAAGATGCCAGCCTAGCCAGCCTCCAACTCAAAGCCAACAAAAGCAATCGGTTGCTCCTGAGTGTGGGGAAGAGAGGTTCTGGAGAGAAAGCAGGGAAGAGCAGTCAGCACCGGCAAAGTTCCAGAGGCTCTCTTACTGTACCAGCAGTCTTTCCTCCCTCTGTGCTGATTGGCTCGATGCTCTGGGGTCTTTGCTTATTTTCTTCTTATACACATGCCCTTGTTTATGGCTTCCCTCTGTCTGCCTATTCAATCCTACACAAACTTCAAGGCCCTGCCCACGGGAGACAGGATTTCTTTTTTTTTTTTTTTTTTTTTTTTAAGATTTTATTTATTTATTTGACAGAGATCACAAGTAGGCAGAGAGGCAGGCAGAGAGAGAGGGGGAAGCAGGCTCCCCGCTGAGCAGAGAGCCCGATGCAGGGCTCGATCCCAGAACCCTGGGATCATGACCTGAGCTGAAGGCAGAGGCTTTATCCCACTGAGCCACCCAGGTGCCCCGGGAGACAGGATTTCTAATGGAAAAAGTTTAGATGCGGATGGACCTGGGTTCTGACCCAAACTTAATCAGCTATGTTTCTTGGGACAGTTATCCCTACCCTTTCACGATGTCTCTCCCAATTCCCACGGCCCTCTTCATCTCTCCTTCCTCTGAGAGCTTCACTCAGTCATATCTCTCATTTGGTGATGAGTCCTCCTAACCTGTAATATCTCTTGTCATGAACCACTCTTACGTACTGCTACGTAACTCCTCCCAAACTACTGAATTTCCCATGTTTTCATGCTTCTCTCCCCCACTCAAACTGTAAGCTCCTTCATGTAGAGGCCAAATCTTGTCATCTTTTGTCTTCCTCCACGGTGGCTAGCACACCATGGGTGCTAAATAAATTGAAAATATATTTGAGGCAAATGGAGGATCCACAGGCAACAGAGGAAAACCCCACAGGAAACAGAACACATTCAGCTCAAAGTAATAGCCCATTCATACTCTCTGCTCTGGATGAAACTGTTCCCTGCCCATACTGGCACTTAATGAACACTCCATTCACTGAGTGAATGAAATCTGCGGGTGCCCCCCGCTCATCAAGGTCAACTACTGTGGCTAATCAGGAAAATTGTTAATCCGAAGGAAACACCTCTTTTTTGTGAATTCTTTGGAAATGGTGTCTATCTTCTTAGTTTCATTTGACCATTAAAAGGAGTCAATGTAAAAAAATTAATTAAAAAAAAAAAGAGTCAATGCCCCATGAGCACAGCTCTCCCTCCATTGAGAGAAAGGAGTAAGCTATAGTGGAAAAGGGTAGCTGGCCAGGACTCTAAGCCACAAAGCAGACAACCGCTGTCATTAAAGAGACTTGGTACAAGCTGCCTTCATGTACCATGTCCCTTAGAGCTTAAAGAATTCCCCAGCCTATTTGGCTAGGAGGCCTTCTGGGTACTAAGCACCGGTCATATCTCAGATGAGTCACGACCGCCCTGGCCTCCAGGTCCTCATCTGAGAGGAGTCCAAATTAGACTAGAGGCTCCCCAATATCCTCCTGCAAGTTTTATTGATTCCAATGAGCCTTCCTACTTTCCAGAAAAATCAAATGAGTCAGGGGAAAAGGGAAGAGACACATTAAAAGTGCTCTGGAGTTGAGGCAGGAACAACAGCAGGTCACCTGTGGCCATCTCACTCCCCACAAAACCCTCCAGGGGCCCTTTAGAGGCCAGGACACTGCCATGGAGCAGGCCGAGTGCATCTGATTTGGAAAAGCTGGGGAGGCCCAGCCCAGCCTCTGTAAGGGAACGGAAGAAGCTCCTTCTTACCATCTCATCCCCAACACTGGGAATAAAAGTAAAGTCTCAGAAAGCTTAGCCTGTTATACCTACCACATGCCTCTGCTCCGTGCATTAGGCCATTTGAGTCCCAACACAGCACCATAACACAGTCATTAAAGTCCCAATTTTTACAAACAGGGACACTGAGACTTGGCCAAAGTCAAGCTGATAGTACCCGGCAGATGTGGGATTTGAATTCTGGTCTGTCCGACGCCAAAGCCTTTACCTTTCAACCAAGCCCTGCCTTGATTTCTGTCTGTCACTGAGAGATTCAGAAGCCAAATGGCGGGAGCAATGGGGCAGCCTTTAGTGGACATGGGAGCCTCAGCTGTACCCACCCTCTCCCTCCCAAGTGACTCATAGGGTGACCAAATTCCCCGGGTTGCCCAGGACCAAAGGGCTTCTCTGGACAACAGACTTTTACGCTAAAATTGTCCTGGGAAAACTGAGATGGTTGGTCATCTATAATGAAGGCTCCCTTATGCTCTGTGGTTCCAAAGAAAGCAAATACATTTTCAGAATGCAAACATAAGTGAGAGATATTATCAATGACTCCTACTCTGAATAGGAGAATAGCTTTAGGCCTGTCCTCCAACGCAGCCCCAAAGGGCCAAGTTATACAGAGAAACCTCTCTTCTCTGTGTCCCGCTCCAGACTAAGGCCAAGAGAAGACGGTCTGAGCTGAGCTGGGGCTTGAGGGGAGCAGACCGAAGCAAAGAGGTAATTGGCAACTGAGGCCAACTGGGCTAGATTCTTTTGAGGCACTGCCCCCATCAAATATTCACAACAACCCCCCAGTAGGGGATTACTGGCCCATTTTACAGATAGCCACAATTTTGAAGACCATTTAGAGGATCTTCTCAGAGGTCCCCCCAAAACATTTAAGAAGCCTGGATCCTTAGCGTTTTGCTCAGGAAGCTCCTTACCAGGAATCTAGGCAGAATCCCTATAATGCAGGATTCCATGAGGAGGGAGGTCAGACTGGGCCAGGCTGTCCTCCCAGCCCTCACTGGGCAGCTGGTAGAGGGTCTCACTCATGTCTGTCATCTCCAAGTGTATGCATGCACCGAGGGAGAATGGGACTTGGCCTGTGACAACACCTTCACCAGGCATGAAGACAGAGGACAGGGCCAAGCCTCTCTCCAGCTATCCAAACACATCTCTTCTAAATCAGGCAGCACCTCCTCCAGGAAGCCATTGTCATCAAGGACTACTGCAGCCTGCTGTGAAGCTTCCTCCCATGACCTCACTCCTACCTCTTTATGATGGGTCTTGCATTCTTGTCTTGCGCTATTATTTAACTTGATGAATAAGAGGATGAGCACTGGGGGCGCCTGGGTGTTTCAGTGGGTTAAGCCTCTGCCTTCAGCTCAGGTTGTGATCCCAGGGTCCTGGGATGGAGCCCTGCATCGGGCTCTCTATTCAGTGGGGAGCCTGTTTCTCTCTCTCTCTCTCTCTCTGCCTGCCTCTCCATCTACTTGTGATCTCTGCCTCTCAAATAAATAAATAAATAAAATCTTTAAAAAAAAAAAAAAAAGAGGATGAGCACTGGTGAGAGCTGCCTGGGTTCAAATCCTGGCCTGCCCATGTACTAACTGGGTAACTCGAAACAGGTGACTTAACCTCTCTGGGCCTCAAATTACTCAAGTATGAAAGATGCAAGCATCCACCTCAAAGAGTGTTTGTGAGAGTTAAATGAGTTATAAGGCATCAAGTGTTTAGAACAATGCCTGGTATATAGTCACTGCTCAATGAGTGTTTGCTATTATGGTTATTTTAATATTAATATTGATGTTAATAAGATATTGTCACCCTGGCTGGACTAGAATTTTTTGGAATGCAGGACCAGAAACTGATACTTCTTTGCACTATTCCCCATGTTAAGCAGACTCCCACCAAGTAAGAGCTGTATAATCATTTCCTGTGGATTGAACTTCACAGAAAACTGACAGTTCCTTCATGTTACTTCCTAGAATTAGGGAGAGAAATATGTCTGCCTGTCAGTGGCCAAAGACCACCTTTACCAACACCCCCAAGGATAGCCCCAAAGTGCCTCACAGTGAGACGAGTAGCAGCTCATCTTGGAATGAGGCCCCCAGGAAGAGAATTCAAGGAAGCCAGAGCCCTCTGGACATGCTACCCCCTGAAAGTTAGGGACCCGCAGAGCAAACCCCTCCTTCCCCAGGAGCTATGTTATGCAGAAAAGCCAAAACCCTGTAGAAAGATCCTGGAGTGAATACCAGGGGCCTCAGTTCCCATCCTAGTTCTATCCTGTGTGACCCTTCATAAGTCCCTTAACCTCTCTGGGCTTCTATTTCCTCAGAGGTTAAATGAGACAGTTGTTCAAAAACCAGTTCCTTCCAATTCTGACATCCCATGTCTCCACTTCAGAGTAAGGGAAAAAGCATTCTTGTATCAACCTACCAACTCATTTCACAAGCAATCAGCTCTCCTCATTTAGTCATTCCTTCCACGAACATTGACTGAGCTTTCATTATATGCAAGTGGACTTATGGATTATAGGAGTGGGAAAAAAGAGACAAAATCTGATCTGTACTGGAGAAAAATAACAGAGAGTGGGGAAGCCAAGGATAGGAGAAATGGAATTTCATTTTAGTTAGGGTCCTCAGGAAGGACCTCCCTTGAGAGGATGACATTGGAGTGGAAACCTGGAGGAACCATGGGAGTAAGCCAGGCAGTTATGTGGGGAAAGAGTGCTCCAGACAGAGGGAGCAGCAAGTGCAAATGCCCTGAGGTAGCAGCATGTCTGACTTTTCCAGTCACCCCAGGGAGTTCTGGAGTCAGTGTGGCTACAGGAGAGGGGTGAGGCACACGGCTATAGGAGAGGGGTGAGGCACACAGCAATAGGAGTTGAATCAGGGAGGTAGAGATTCAGCATGGTAAGGACTTTGGCTTTTATTCAATTATGAATCCAAATCATTGAAGCTTTATCAGAAATGAATTTGACACCATTCATTTATATGGTAAAAGCCAAGGGTGTTGTCCATTTGTTCATTTTTACCTCCCTCCTCTGCACTGTGGACCTGTAATCTATTTATTATTTGACTTTTATTACTTTCATTTGGGGCAGAGAAACTGAGGCCTGAAGATAATCTGTTTCTCTCTCCAGGCCTATAGCCAGACTTGAGCCTGGTCTCCATTCCAGAATCTCCGACTGGGTTCTCCCACCTCTCCCCAAGCTGCAGCCTGATCCAAAGTCAGACTCCGTCCTCATATTCCCTCTCAAACCCTCCCAAAGTTCCACTTGCCATCTCTCAACCCCTCCTCTCCCTGGGGCCTTTATACTTACTGCTTCCCCCACCTGGGGGACTCTTCCCTCATGCCTTTCTTCAGTGATGCCCCGCTGTCCCTTCAGGCCCCAGCTCAAACATCATTCCTTAGACAGACTCTTCCCTACTCTCTAAATAAACTCTTCCTGCTAAATGCTCTCAGGGTTTCATGTTCTTCCCCCTCAGAGCTCTTATTACACTTGTATTCTCATGTTTATTTGTATGATTTATTTTTTTTTTATTAAGGCCTCTCTACTCCAACTGTAAACTCTATCAAGATTGAGGCTATTTCTGATTTTGCTCAGCTTTCTATTCTAGACACCAAAACAGTGCCTGGCACACATGTGAGGCATCCAGTTAATCTTGAAGAGTAACTGAATGTCCCGGGCCTGCTGTTTATTAAGCACCCTGGGGGCTGAAGTGAGACAGGCTCAGGACTCTTCAGAGGGCCCTGTGGATGTGGCCAGAGCCCTAAGGGGCGTGGGAGGGGCCTGGGCTGGAAGAGGTAGGACCTGATGCCACACAGGTTATCGCATTTCCTTATCCGGGCCACTGCTAGGCAGGAGGATTACTCTTCCATTGACGGCTAAGAGAACTGAGGTGCAGGGAGGAAGTGAGTGTCTGGAAGTGTGCCTGTAGTCACACCTCATCTTTCCGATTCCAAGCTCTATGCTCTTTCTGCTCTGCCCCAAATGCCCTGAGTTGGGCAGTTTCGGATTCAGCTCTGCTGCTGAATTTCTGCGTGACCCTAGGCAAGCTTCTGCCCCTGTCTGAGTTTCAGTTCTCCATATATAACATACAGAGGCTGGAATAGACAGACGTCTTTTCCAGTTCTGAGATTTCAGGACTTAAGATTGTATGCTTCTAATTTCATAGAACTGAAACAGTGGGTACTAAAGTACTTAGCTCAATGCCAAGCACATAGCAGACACTTCAATGTTCATTGAAATGTTGATTTCTTCCCTCCCTTCTTTCCTTCACTCGTGCCTCCAATTCCCTGTTTCACGGACTCTGCTTCACTGGCCTCCTTGAGATCACCTATGCGGTCCTGGTTCTTCCCAGAGACCCAGAGCACTGCCTCCCCTGCCTTCAGGGAAACCAAGCCAGGCTCTGACTTCGACATCTCCTCAGATGGCCATTCTAGCTGTGCTCCCCAGAGAGGCCCATGGTCTTCCTGCGCCCCACTCCCTCCTGCTTCCTAAAAGGGCTATTTCGGTCTCCTCGATGTCCAGCACTGTGGGGGAGAGAGAAGGAAGTGACAGGAGAGAAACTCACACACACTGAGTACCTTCTAGAGCCCAGGCACTAGACCAGGCTCTCTGCTGTGTGGTCTCATCTAACCCCCTGCAAAGAGCCATTGTTTCCACCTTTTCACAAAAGGGAAGAAACTAAGGCTCAAAGAGGTTTAGGTAATTGCCCAAGATCATACATCCAGCAAGTAGCAAAAGCTGGGCTGAAACTCTTACCTGTGTGACCCTGAAGGAAGTCCCTTTGCCAGCCCCAAGGGATGACTAAACCTCACCCAAGGAGCCACTGGGCACCATCAGCTACACCCTTGAAAGCCTCTTTCCTTTTTGTATTTATGTAACTGGATTTATGGCCCTAGCAACTTAAGTCCATTCATCTCTCCGGCCACTCCCTCCTCCCTCTCCTCTCCACCCCTTGTCCAAAGTACCAGACTGCAAAATTGTCACAGATTGTCCCCAGTGCTTCTGAAAGGATTGACAGGGCTTTACCAATGCACCAAGGAAACGATGTCAAGAAGTTGACTCCATCCCCTGTAAAGAAAGGGGGTCAGATCTTCCAATAAGTACCAGCTCCCCAGCTGGTGCTGAGAAAGAAGGATGAGACTTTCCTCCCCAGCTCACAGCTGCTATCTATGAGGATTTTCCAGAAATCAGACTCGGGTAAGCCATCCATGTGAACATCCCCAGGTACCCCCGGATACTATCAAGGCCCTACCCAGGGCTTCAGGAAGAATAGGGAAGGGATGCCTGTTGTTTTCTAAAGGCTTCTCCTGAAAGCTATGCGCTTAAGGAGCATGATGGTGGGTCGGGGGCTAGAGGGTGTGTGGGAATGGCATCCCCTCTGCTCTGTGACGCAGCCTGGATGGGAAACTCAGATGGGAGCAGAACTCCCCAGTGGGATTTTTCTCGTGCCCACTGTCTTCCTCTCACCTTGTTCTGCCCTTGCCAGGGACAGAAAATGAGCACCCGGGGATGGAGGGCTTAGCTGAGTCTTCGCCTAGAGAGGGCCTCATCTGAGAGATGAAACACAAGGTTGCCCTCCGAGACCCCCAGCATAGTTTACACTCCCTGTTTATGTTCTTGTGCCTTTCCAGACTTCTCTATGGCTCATATCATGGTTTCAGTAATCGCCTACAGAACTCCAGTGCCCCCACCCCCACCCCACCACGGACTGGTCTAGTTCACGGTCATATCTGCAGGACCTCTGCAGGCTCTAGGCATATAGAAGGTGCTCAATAAAAAAAAAAAAAAAAATCTATCAGATGAAGACCTGGTTTGGGCTGATGGGACCTGGCAGAGGGCAATCCCCACACCAGGCCCTAGACGGCCTCTGAGCTGGGTTAGATGAGGAAGCACAAGTGAGAACAAAGACACACAGTAGGCATGGAATTCAGGTTCGGCAACTCTCTGCCAGACTCTGGAAACCACCAAGAGGGAACAGTTCATGCCCTGGCCATGGGTAGTGTGGCAGGCCATCCTGCCCACTTTTGATTACTTAAAACACGGCTGTCATCACTCTATGAGTGGGTCTGAGAGGAGGTGTGTATCTGTGTGAATGCTTCGCTCTAAACTAATAAGAAACATAGACTCTTTGCCAACCAATTTTCTCCCCCACATATTACATGTGAGGCACTGTGTGGGTGCTTTCATTTATGTTTATGAAACAGGCACAACACATCCACATACATTAACTCATTTGGTCCTTTCCACAGCCCTGACAGGATGCATTATCACCATCACTTAGCTGATGAGGAAAGTGGGGCCAGCTTTTAAGGTCACACAGTAAACATGGCTGAGTCAAGGCTCAAACCCAGCTTTTGGCTTGTTCCACACTGTCCTGCCTCAGACACCCTTCCTGCCACACCACAATCACACCACCCATGACCTACCCGGCCGGGCCAGAGCTCTAGATCTCACACTGAACTACATACACATGCACTGGAGCAGGGCCTGTGGGGGTAGGAGGGAGTGGAGAAAGAAAGCGGCCAGGAATCCAGAAACTACTCCGGAAACATGCAACTCCCTAGAGCAGGCAGCACGCTGAGCTAGGAAGATTTCCCATCCAGGGTGACACCGAGCCAGCCCTGTGACCCTGAGCAGAGTCTCTCTCTTAACCTGCCCTGAGGCTTGCTTGCTTTCTCAGGTCCATGGTGATGACTACATAAAGAGGTGAGAGCTCCCAGCACGTGGTGAAGGAGCCCCCAGTCTGTGGCTTTGCACAGCTACCCCAAAATCACGGGGTTCAGGAAAAATCCTTCTTCTTCCATGATCTACAAGCTAGCTGTGGCAATCCATCTCCCTCCTCCCCAGAAGAGTCCGGTTCTGCCATGCTCAGGCACGGACACCAGCACCACGATTCTGTGCAAAAGAATGCCAAGGAAGTTCCCTTCCTCCTTGCCAGCAGCTAATGGCACTCCTCAGAGTACAGCCTGGGAACGAAGTTCTCCTTCCATCTCCCCTTCCAGAGCCAATGGAGATGACTTTGAAAAGTATTCCGGGAGACTAGATGTCCAGCTGGAAAGCGGCCTTCCTAGCAAATTGGAAGTCAGCAGGAGGTAGCCGTCCCCATCTCATTGCCACTAAGAGGCTCTAATGTATTGGGGTGCCTTACCAACAAGAGCGATGCCAGTGCAAGGAACAGTCTCCAGGGATGGCTGGGGGAATCCCATTCAGCTCCTTGGCTTTCTCCCAGATCAAACACAAGTGAGGAGTGCCCCAGGGGACTACTGCCCCACTGTGAGTCTGGCTCTCTCCTCCCAGAGCTGGGAGAGGGCATGGTGGGAGAGGGGCTCCCCATATGGCAGCAGGGCAAGACTGCCACTTAAACATAGGCCACAGGAGAGCAGCACACTTGAGCTCCCATATCACTGGGCTCTCCTGCTTGATTTCTGTCCCTGTGGTCTCCCTGTAGACTGAAGAACTCAGAAGGCCTGCCAGTAGGAGCTCTTCCAGCCTCCACAACCAAACTGGTGAGGCCCAACAGCTGTTCCGTCTACTCCTTTCCATTCCCCTCACCTAATCAGAGTTAGACAGGTCCTACCAATAATGGGTTAAATGTCCCTTGGTGTCCCACCGCCTTCTCCAGACACATGGTGCCCAGGGGTCTGGATCACACATTTTAGCATTTAGAGCCCATAGAGTCATAAATAGTAGACCCAGAAGGGGCTTTAAAACCATCTCGTGTAACTTCCTCATTGTATAAAATGAGAGGCTAAGAACCAAGATAGTAAGAGACATGTCAAAAGTCACACAGCTTATCTCCAGCCTGACATGAATTTGTCTGGGCTCTGCAGTGAGATCGTATAGCTCCTGGAGAAAAAGGCCTGGATTCCAACGCAGCATGCTACGGGGCATTCATTAAACAGTGGGCTCAGCTCGTGCTTGCTGACGGACAGATGAATCACCAGGAAGGGCTCAGCAGTGAGAACAAGCACCTGTCACCACGGGGCCCTGCGCATACCCAGGATCCTCCCTGGGCCTCTCTGGGCCTCTGGAGTATGGCCTCACCTGAGAAAGGGCAAGAACAATCCTGTACTTCCAAGGCTTAACACAGACCCGGGTACAGCGTATCACTCAGTAACAGTAGGCTGTCAGAGCGAAAACATGAACCTCTGGGGGTGGGGCTCACTTCCCCCTTCTACCACAGACCCACACTGCTACCCCTGATTCCACACCTAAACAGAGTTAGCAGGCCCTCCTACTAATGGGCTCAATGTCCCTTGGTGTCTGTCAGGATTGCAAGTCAGAGGACCACAGTGTGAGCCTCCATTCTCATCACCCCAGGCTCTCGAGGGGCTTACAGCTTGGGCTGCCTTGCAGTCTGCCACCCCTACCCACTGCCATCACTATACCCCACACCCCTAAATCTACCCCCACCCCCTGTGCTGGCCAGCCCAGCCCTGCCTGCAAGTGAAGGCTTGTAGAAGTAAAAATACAGATCATCTTCTAGGTGTTGGTTTCCAAAACAGCTGGTAGCTAGCTCTTCCCAGAGTTGGCCAAACAAAGGTACAGGTAACGGAGAAGATGGGTTCTGCTGGTTCCTTTAAAGAGATTCTCAGGAGAGGACTAAGTGGAGCTTGGGCCCAAGCAGCTCTCAGAGCTTGGCAAGGTGCTTGCTTTGTCTCCAAGAGCCTAAAGAATAATGGAGCATTGTTGTAAAAGTTAGATCTGGGCTACCCTATTTAATGTGAAGGTGGAGACATCCACTGTCCCTTCCTGGACCCACCCCCTGTAGCCACTCTCTGAGCCTCAGCTCCTCTCACCTGTCAAATGATATAACAATGCCCATTCCAGCTACTTCTCGAGGTTGAGAGGATTAAATGAGAGAGTGTCCGGGGAAGGGCTTTATTAGGAAAGAAAATTAATGTGTGCCATGAGCTTACCATGTGCCTAGCACTTTTAGATACTCTGTTCCAGAATTTTCATAGCACTCCTATGTGCTTTGTATTATTATTTTCCTAACCATATCTCCAAGAAAACGGAGGCTCAGAGAGCTTAAGTGAGGTTTCCAAAGACACAAAGCTTAGCAGTAGTAGAACCAGGGTCAGAACCCAGAATCTGACTCCAAAGCTTGTGTTCCTTCTCCCAACACCACACTATCATGACAAAAGAAGTAAGTGTTGCCCTTGATGAAGAGGCCAGTGAGTCTTCAAACCAAAAGTCTGCCCTCATGGAGCCCACTGCTATTGCTAGGACCCATTCATTTGCCCAGAAAGGCCATCAGGCAAGTCAAAGCCAATGCCCTCTGCTGTCTTGAGACCCAACAACACAAGGGCAACTCAGGGCCCAAGCCCTCCCAGTGTGTGCCTTTGCTGCCAGGTGGTGGCTTGGTGGTGGCAGTGGTGGTTTCAATGACTACGTAATCATGAAGCAATCGGGTTGGGAGGAAACAGAGATTCATGGAACTTTGGGCTGAAGGGGACCTGTGAGAGCAAAGTCAAGTTCCTCATTGGATAAGTGAGGAAACTGACACCCAGAGGTCAGCCACTTGTTGAAAGTCATACAGCCAGGCAGGGGCCAGGTCTAGAGCAGAATCCACCATCCTCCAACTCCCAAGTTCAAATTGTTATTCTCGCCACCATCCCAACCACTCTGATGTGGATCAGCTTCACAGACCCTGAGAGGCCCAGGTGTGGGCCTATAATCTCTGCTCTCTTAGCTTAGGAAAAGCAGGGATGGTGGGCAAGAGAGTTCTGTTGTAGTCAAGAATGGAATTAGTCGGTTTGCTTCATGCAGAGTCGTTAACCTAAGTTCTACGCATTGAGAAGCCAAGGGGAAAAATCCCTCAGTCGCCAACCCAGGAGGCAGTGGTGGCCCACTTGACCCCCTGATGTGCTAGGGAGGGGCTGACCTCCTCACTCTAGTTCAGGTTGGCCCCCAGCAATCCCTGTGAGCCCTGTGACCTGCAGGGTCTCGAGTTCCACCCCTCCCGCTCCAGCCCTGCGGGCCAGAGCTCACCCCCACCCCTGCACTGACCCTGCTGAGAGCTCTCCTCCATGCTCTCCTCGTTACTCAGCAGCACCCCATCCCACTTGTGCTTCCTTTGCTCTAACAGCTGATTTGTGCCCATTTTCACAGCGCCTCCGCGCATCCGTGTATCACCTCTTGGGTGTTTCTAGGTTGAGTGTGTCCACCCGCAAACTGCCCATTGCCCGAGGACAGAGTCTGTGTGTCTACTTCCACCAAGGCCCTGGTGGGGGTCAGCATGCAGCGGGTAGCATCAGGCCACAGTGTGACGGGCGGTCCAACAGTTGTTGATGGTGCCAGGGACCCGTGAAAGGCCCCAGGCCATGTACCCGGAGAAGTTGGATAAGCCACCGACTGGATCCCCTGCCCAAAATAACATGGGGAGGGAAAGGAGCCTGATTGAGTCTCTGCTGTAAGCCAGACACTTTACAAATGCTCTCTCGGCAATTCTTTGAGCTTTATACCTTTATTTCTCCCTTTATGGGTGGAAAAGCTAGATCAAAAACATTAAGTAACGTGTCTAAATTCTTTCAATTAGAAACTGATAGAGCTAGGTTCTCAGGACAGTTTTATCTGAGGCTAAGCCCACACTTGGCATTCTTTCCACAGCTGGCAAGCTCCTAGAAGACAGGGACTTTGTGGCTACATGCTTTTGTCCTGTTTGGTGTTGCGGCTTGTAGCCTCAATGCCTAGAACTGTACCAGGCTTACATACAGGAGACAGGCTATAACTATTTGCTGGACCAAGGAACAAAGGAATGAATGAAGACCATGCTGTCTCTCCCCAGCAGGACAGGAAAAGAGCTTGTGAAGTCAGGTTCCTAGGCTTTATTTCCAGGAATCTTGGGCAACGATTTGTTCCTTCTCTCCAACCAGAAAAGTACCCAAAGAACCCAAGGTTCCTCCAAAGGCCACGTGGAGAATGGGTGGGTTAATTAGGCCTGGGATAGGACTGGGAGGGAGAGTATGAGCTGAACACAAAAGACTAGATCCTGGTGAGGTGGGGGAATTTAAAAAGTGTTCTCGGTGCTCTGTGACCCGCTGATTCTGAGGCCACTCGGGCAGATCTGGCCTCTGCCAACCCTGGGGGCTCCCTCATCCCCCACTGGATACCCCCACCCCCACTGCCTTGCCTGAGCTGTACTGAAATTGGCCACATTCCTATTAAGCAGAGAAACTAGCAGTACCACCACCCACCCCAGCCCCATCCGAACCCTCAAAAGATCCTGCGCCGGGCCCCAGGGCCAGCTGCTTTTCTCCACATTCCAGCCAAAAATAATATGAGAACGAAGCTGTTTGGTGGAGACTTAATCTAATCTTCATTGCTTCAGTTTTAAAATATCCTGCCTGGTTTAGGGTTTCGTATTACACACAGGGATGTGTTTTTAGTGAGATAGGTCTTAGCAGAAATGGCCTTCTTGTAATTAGAAACCCAGTCAGGCAGGGCCTGCAGGGAGGCATCCAAGCCAAACAGCAGATCCCCCCAAGACAGCTCGTTTGCAGCAGCGAGCTCTTCCTGAGCTGCCCGAGGGCTTGCTCCTCCCTTACTCCTGGGGGATCTGGAAGGAGCAAAAGCTCAAGCTCTGGGAGAAGGATGCCTTCCAACTCGTGTGCATTTCCTTAGCGAAACTGTTGCTCCTTCTACCTCCACCCTGTGTCTCCCTGCTCTCACCCCCAATCAGAACGGAGACAAAGATGTTGCTCAAGACCGCTGGAGGAGGATGTGTGGAGGAAAAAATTGCCCCAAGACGTCCCCCGCCATGGACGAGGGAGAATTAAAGGCAGGCATTCCACTGGAGCCACATCTCCAGTATCAAGGCTAGCATTGAAATATCAGGCATGAGAAGAGGAGGAGACTCCAAGTGCGGATACACTTTTGTGTAAATGCTGGGTGTAACTTCTTGGGCTTTCTGGCCCAAAATCTGCTTTGATCTGCCAGCATGGAGACTGCTAAGTGAGGTTCAAGCTGCGGCTAGCCCCGGACTGGCGCCCATCCCCCAAGCCTGACCAGATGTCACACACCAATCCAAGCTCAGGCCTCTTCTTTCCGCTGGCACAAAGGGAAGGGGCTGGATTTCCAATAAGTCAGATTCTGTGTTTTATCGGATGCTTGGAAGCTCTTCCAGGTAGCACCACCGGGAAGAAGCCCTGCTCGTTCCCCCAACTTAACTGCCCCTCCTGATAAAGTGCAGGTGGGCTTGGGGATCGCAGTGGGATTTTCAAATTCTAGGATGTAAAGAAAGGCGGGCGATCGGCTCTTTCGCCCCCAGTCTCAGAACTCCTGAGAGTTTCTTTCGGGAAAGGCTCTGGATCAGGCAGGGAAGGAAAACACAGGGAAGAATGTGACTGCTGCTCAGAAGCCGCTCTTCGCTCTTCGTTTCCTTTATTATTTAGAGCACACCCACAGTGGGAGTCAGGGAGTCATGCGAGATTCGCCCCTCCTGGCCTAACAAGGGATTCCTGTGATACATTCCGGTTTACAGATGAAGAAACCGAGATCCAGAAGCTAGATGACCCACAGGAGTCATGCAGCCAGACAGTAACAAAGCAGAAAACCGCCAGCCCCCCCACCCCCCGCCCCCGCCCCGAATTTCAGCTTAAACACTAGCTCAGCATGCTGACCTGCCAACCTTGATTATCTCCTTCCTCCCTTTCCCACCAGGTATTAGATTTAATTAAATTAGCAGATCCCCATCGCAACAAGCCTGGCCATGCAGCCTGGCCAGAACCCAGCCAGGGCAGCTACTCCCTCTAAATTCTGCTTCTCAATATAATCCAATCTTCAAGAAGTCACAGATCGCATGTGAAGTGTTTTTATACAAAGCATGGTGTGTTGGCTAGAACCAAGGCTGATGGTGGCTCACGATGATTTCATTTTCCGTATAACTTCCTCTGCTTTTCCTCCGTGGCATCGCTTTGCCCTCTCCATACTCTGATCTGCATCTTGTTTGATCCAGACACTTGGCTTCACATGCAATTGCATCACACATTTATATATATCTTACAGCATCACAGTCCTTGTGCCACACAGCATCAGAAAAAGGAAAACTTATAACAGCATTTCTCACCTTCCCCGAACTAATTTAGAAAATGTGCTTTAAATTAAATAAATCAGGAACAAAAGTCTGAAGTTGGAGATAGAATTTCGGGGGGGGGGGGCACTAAATAAATAGCAAGGGAATCTTGCAACATGTTGGAATCCTATAAATTTTATAGGTTGTTTCTTTAATAAAAACAAATTCAATTGCTAACAACACAGTATTATTAAGCCGCTAACGTTTAAAAATCTAATTTGGCCTGCTCTGCGGCTGTTTATGTTGCATTCACCCAGGGTAAGGAAGTCAGGTTGATGGGTTTGGTTTGGTTTCTAAACCAGGCTAATGGAGCCCCCTTTAAAACCCAGCCTTTTGCTTTCTAGGCATGCCTTGGTCCCTAATGAGTTACAGTCCCAGGTTGAAGATGGACATGGCAGACAGAAATTTAACACACACTCTGGTGCACCCATAAACATCAAGGCCAAGGGAGAGGAGGTATGTTTCCAGTTAAGCTAAAACTCCATGAATTCAGGATTCTCCACTCACAAGACAGTAATTCTCCTTATTTCATCACTAACTTACTTCAAATGTGTTTATACAATTTATTGCTACTGAACTTCCAGGCAACTGGTGTAGAGTTAATGAAACCCAGCTTGGAGAAGCTTTGAGCTTTGAACAACTAACCACAGTTTAAATGGTTATGACATGCGGTCAAAGCCACAGCCCAGCCCCACTGCAGTTTCTGTGTTAGGACCTAGTCAAAAACCTTGTCCTCTCACCTTTTGTGCCAAATAGATTGAAAACGGGGAAAGCGCTGAAAAATAGCCTTCCATGTTTCTTCTCAAGGTTCCCAGCCTTTCTCCCTGACATTTTAACACATCTGTCTTACTAAATGCAAGGCAAAGCCCCTCCCCCCCCAGCCTCAAGTAAATATTTTAGTTGCAGCTTGAATTGGCAGCCAGTTGAAATCCTGAAATCCAGTTGGAGTTTAATTGAACAGGGTCAGGCCTACATAAAGCTGTGCTGAGACAGGGTGTAAGGGGCACTTAAAGCCAGACTCAGTGGAAGTCCAAAAGGCAGTATCAGACGGCACAGGTGACCCTGGACTGGGAAAGAAGTAAACTCCTCTTTCCGAATTACTTGGACATTGATTTTTTATTACTCCTCATTGTCACATGGCATCCTTCCCCAAGCTCTGTCCATGTGGGAACTCTAGGAACCTCCTTCTTTTTAAACAGGCCCATTTAGGAAGAGTAAAGGGGAGGTACTGGCCTTGCCACCACCGCACATAAAAGCCCCTTTTGAAAGCAGCACTTTCATTAACTTAAAGCAATCTACAGACTTAAAAGCATGGCGCAGTAAACTCCCAGAAAGGATCATAAAACAGCCAGTCTCAAGTTGGGTACCCTTCAGTGCAATTTGCACGAGGCCTTTTACTGTGAGCGGTGGCTGGGCCCATCTCCCTCTAGTAACCCCCTGCCCCTTATTCTGAACAGCTTCTCTTTCTCCGGGCTTTCATGCCTTTCGCGCTCACAAAGGGGAGGCGGTGACTGGGGAGTCTCCGTGGGGTCATGGCTCCCTCCCGCCCTCCAGCTCGAGGCGGGAGAGCTCACGAATGCCTGCAAAAAAACAGCCTTGGAGCTCCACCGCCCGCCGGGCAGTAGCGAGCCCTGGGCCCCGGAGGCCACTCGTGAGTCCAGCGTCTTCTGAGTCCCGGAGGCTCCAACTGGCTGCCTAAGCAAGGGGTGCGAGGGGTGCGGAAGGCTGGGACCATGGGCTCACGATTGCAAAAAGGAAATTTCAAATCTTCTTCTCATACAGACCCTTACACACTTCGCTTCCCTAGTTGGCCAGAAGGATAACCTCCCTCCCCGGTCGGGACTTCTCTCCCACCAGCCGAGCTAGGCCTGAGCCATGAGGATAGAGTGTGGTTGCGGGGTCCACGAGTCTAGGGACAGGAGGCGCCCTTCCCTCTCTCTAAGGCTGTGAGGCCTCTGGAAGGCCTGAATGACAGGGTAGAAGAGAGGGCTAGGGGCCAGGGCTTTGCGTAATATATTGTGTGTTTGAACACCACCATTTCCTCAGCTTTGGGGAAGGGAGGGTTGCCTAGATCTGCCTAAAATGTGAAGCTTTTGGCTTCCAGTTGGAGAGCACTGGAAATCCGAAAAGTCAACACGCTAGAGAAGTCCCCAGACAAGTAAGGGTGAGGGCAGAAGACCCAGAGCGCCCCCGACTCCCAGGCAGAAGACCCAGAGCACATAGGCCGCCTGGCTTGTGGGCTCCCGGCCGCGCCGCGGGCGAAGGAAGCACAGGCAGCGCCTGCGGGTCTAGAGCCGGCGGCTCCGGCCAGGACGCCGGAGTTCGAGCCCGCCCTGCCCTCGGCCGCAGCCCGGACTCCCCGGGCGCGATGCGGCACCGCGCAGCTAGCGCCCCCCGAGCAGGCCGCGGTCCCTGCGGGCCACCCGTACCCGCCCGCCGCGCTGTGCCCGCAGCCCCCCAAGTGGCTTTCAGAGCCCGCAGAACCACCAAGGTCCTTCCTCGGATCCACTCCGAGTCCTGCGAGGCTGCCCTGTCGCTGCCCAGAACGTCTCTTCGATTTGTCCGCTTCCTGGAATCTTTCTCCTAGCACCGGGTCCTGCGCGCCTCAAGTCCTTTGCTCCAGATCCACTTTCGGGGAGAAGCAGCAGAAATTCGGGGCTTGCCTGCCATGGCCCGGATCAACTACTTTCATCGTCTGCCTAGATGTTTTTCCGCCCACGGAGCATGGGGACCCGCTCGCGCGACCCTCCCCAAATTTCAATAACCTCAATCCCAATAAAAAGCCGCGATTCCGTGGCAAAATACTAAAAACACCACCCGTTCCGCCGAGTCCAGCCTCAGATGTAACCCCAGGCCCCCAGCTCCTACCTCCAGCCCCCTGCTCTGGTCAGGGATGTAGATCTGATCCCTAAGCTACTCAGCAGCCCTTCAGTCCCGCTTCTGAAAACAGCCTGAATCCTACAACCCAAACTCGAGCGTGGCCCTAAAGCCCAGCCCTAATTCAGGGCTGCTGCACCACCACCAACCAACCCCCCCACCCCGTCCCACTGCCATTCCTAGCCCGTGTCCCCACCGCTCAAGAACCCTGGGCTCTCTCGCCCAGAGCCCCCGGAAAAGACCTCCCGCTTCGCTCGTTTCTTCCTCGGGTTCGGGAGTCAGGAGAGCCCCGCTCGCCCAACCCGAAAGAAACGCAAACTTTGCGCGGCAGACTCGGGACTCTACCCCATCCCCCCCAGCTCACGGCTCTTGGGAGCTTTCCGTCCCCCCTTTTACGAACTCGTGTCCTAGTTCTCGGGCCAGGAGGGCTCCCGATTCCCAAACCTCGCCTTGGGCCCCTACGCCTCCCCGACCTCGCCAAAGACTCCCAACAATCCGCGGAAAGCCAGTTACCCTACAAATCGCTCCTCCCGGGGCGAGGGTCTCTGAGCGTGGCCCCTGGGAGCCCGGTTGCCCTAACCCACAGCTTGAGTTCCAATGTCCCCACCGATCCGCCTGCAAAATCCCACTTGCCCTGGCTCCCCAGGCCGGGCGGGACGCGGCCGCGGCTCCTCCACTCCGGTCACCCGGCCTGAGGCTGGGGCTGCCCCTGCTCACAGCCGCCCATAAGGCAGCTCCAGGCCGGTGGCGCCGAGCAAGCACCGGCCCAAAGGGCGCCCGAAGCCGGGAGCAGGCGAACGTAGAGCCGGCCTGCGGTTCCCAGCCTCGCCCGCGGAGCGCCCAGCCCCGAGCCTTCTGCAGCCGGGCTCCGGCCCGCGCGCCCGTCCCTACTCTCGGGCCCCCCGGCTTTCGCGGCGCACCGCTCCCCGCCCGCCCGCCCGCTACGGTGTCTCGGGCCCGCGGCCGTCCGAGTCCGCAGCCCCGCTCCTCGCACCCGCCGACAATGCGCGCCCGGCCACGGGCCCGAGCGGGGCGAGGCGGCGGCGGCGGCGGCGGCGGCGGCGGGGCTGCGCGCGGGCCCGGCCGGGGCTCCGGCGGGCCGCGCGGCTCCGACCGCCTCCTTCCCCGGCCTCCGCGCCACTCGCGCTGCTTCGCTCCGCGCTCTCCCGGCGCTTCCCCAGCTTCTCTCTGCACGCTCCCGCCGTCCCTCTCTGCTCCCTGCCTCCCTCCTCCCTGCTGCCTCCCTCTCTCTCTCCTCCCTGCTGCCTCCCTCTCTCCCTCTCTCCTCCTTGCCCTGTCGCAATGAATAATACTCTGGCTTGGGGACTGGAATAAAACACACGCGCTCTGAGGCAGCCGCCCGCAGCAGCAGCAGCCGCCGCCGCCGCCGCCGCGCCGCCGCCGCCTGCAAAAGCGTCTCTGACATGGAAATGAATGACAGCTTACCTGATGCCAATCTTCATCAGACTGACACCGGCGTGACAACACAGCCTATACTTCCCAGCACTGCTCGGGACGTCAGCGGCACAGGGACCCGCCCCCCGGAGCCCCCCCCCCCCCCCCCCCCCCCCCCCCCCCCCCCCCCCCCCCCCCCCCCCCCCCCCCCCCCCCCCCCCCCCCCACCTCCCCTCGCCCCACTCCCCCTCTCTCCCCACCCCCCTCGCCCCCACCCACTCCCGGCCCGGCGCTTCCAAGTCGGAGCCGCAGCTGGAGTGTCTCCCTCTACTGGAGGCTTTTCTGAGACGTCGGCGCGGGCCCGCTCCTGCTGGCTGGAGGCAGAACCGCGCTGGAGAGGAAGCCGCGGACGGCGAGCCCGCAGCGGACGGAGGGACGCGGCGGACCCCTAGGAACTCACACCACCCCCACGCCACGTCCTCTCGGCACACTACCGAGGCCGACCGGCACCACCTCCTGGGCTCGGGGGATGGCGAGGAGGGGAAATTCCGTACACCCCGAGAGAGCTCCCCCGAAATCATGAAACTTAAAGCTGGCGAGGAATCCTTCCCTCCACCACCACTCATTCCCCCCCCCGCCCCCACCCCATTCCTGCCTGATGGCCTCATTTTTATGATTGCATTTGAATAATTCTCATTACCCTGGCCCCAGAAAAGGTGCTCAGATGACACTCTGGTTAGTTATTCCTATTCTCAAGAGCTTTTTCTGCTGTGGGCTTCCTGGGGCGTTTGGCTCACCGAGGGGGAGACTGTAATGGGGTGGGGCAGCAGGAGAGATAAAAGGGTGTAGAGGCTTTGTCAGTAAATCACCTCTTTGCAAATGCCTGGCAAGCCTATTCTAAGCCACTGCTATTTTCATTCTAAAAAGTCCCAGAGCTCTGGGGGTCGGGTGGTGTAATATAAAGGGAGCGACCAGCGGGGCTGTTTCAGCCTGGGCCTGCTAGGGTGGCTTCCTTCTACTTCAGGGAGGAAATTCACACGGGTGCCTTCTAAGAAGACCAATGCAAGCTCGCATGGTCATACATGTGCTTTCTTTCGTCCCCAAAAGATTACAGTCCTACTAAGTGCCGGGCGTAGGCACCCAGCCACCTACAGATGCAGGCTTGTTTGCTTCCACAACTTAGCACATGGCCCTTGGCATAAAGGGAAAAGAGAACCCCTTCCCCCTTGACATTCGCTCCTTGTTCCCCATAGAGGAGCCGGTTAAGCCACAGTCAGGCAGCGATTGATCCTCTGACCCCAGAGCAGGCAGGGGGCCTGGATAAAGCCTAGACAAAGACACTGATGTAAGCAAGGAAAGCAGAAAGTGAAACCCAAGCAGGCCAGGTTTTCAGTAAAGAATCTGACCCAAGAAGTTGAAGGCTGCCCCTTCACTCTTTGCAGGCCTCTGGGTCGCTCTTCATGAGAGCTAGTAGCATTCCATGGCTCTGAAGAGGCAGCTGAGACCTTTTCTGCATCCTATCCCAGATACACTAGGTGCTCTTTGTCCAGATCTCCCCAGTCCCCCCCAAATTCAACCTCCAAAGTTGCTTGTGGAAGAAAGTCTTCACTGAGAGCCCCCTTTATAGATGGAGTTGAATGCTCTCACCTTCACATGGAACCTCCAAAGACTTCACGAGGTGGATTTATGTCACCCTAGCCTCTGATCTGTGGTCAGAGACTCTGGCTGCTGACAGCAAAATCGCTATTATATATTATACATTGTATAATAATATAATAATAATGAATGCACTTGCCCTTTTTATGTAGTACAGAAGCGGCCAGATTCTCCAACCCAGAGGCTGGAGGTCAGGCTGCCATAAACTCTCAGAGGGAAGCCTTCTTCAGATGCAGGGGGGGAGGGGAGATCCATTTGCCCCTGCCCAGGATCCCTGGAGGGAAGGTTTTTTCTCTTTCTCAGGGCTCCTAGTGAGTTGCTCTAACCTGCAGAGTCAGAGGGGAGAATTGGGCTGAATGCAAATACTTAACCCCATCAGAGAGGTGTCAGTGAGCCATAAATAGGACTGCAGGCAACAGCCATGCATCACTGAGTCACACTTGTCACACCCCTCATTTTCTGAAATCTAGTTCTGTGCCCAACTCCTTCTTGATACAGAAGATCCATTGCCATGAGCTGATAATTTTTGGAGTCTTTTAAAATACCGTGATTCCTACTAATGCCCTTTTGATGCCTTAAACTGTACATTGTAATTTAAAATAAATGTATCTTGCTTTAACTATATTTGTAATTTGCAAAAGCTTAAAAAATGATTACCTAAATGTAACCATCCTTCCCATAATCACTCAAAGCAAATGGCCGTCCTGCACGCACCGGAAATTCAGCTGTGTGCCCAAGGTAAGGATGAAGAGCAGAAGCAAAGAAGTTCAAGTTACAGTTCCTGTCCTCAAGGAGCTTTCTTTCTAGCTGAAGAAGGCAAAGCACCATTACATAAAACATTAAACGGTAATAATACAAGAATCCAACAGATGACCCGAGCTAGTAAATACTTACTGAACACGTGACTCAACAACACGTCAAATTCCGGGAGTTCCATATCTAAACATTAGCTCTGTCAGCGAGTCGCAAAGGGACAGAGTGGAAATTAAGTCTGTAGAATGCACTTCACGTACTCTACAGTCTTTTCCCCCATGATCCTTCTGAGGATGAAGAGGATGGAGAGGGGCACACACGTCATGGAAGTCACCACATCAACGTTGTGACCAAATAGGAGTTCCTCCAAAGCCCTGTTATCACTCTTAAATGTTGGTGTCCCTACAGCTTGGTTCTGGGCTCTTTTCTCACTCTGTCCACAAATGATTTGTTTTTAGGATAAGCAATTCACACCAGCCCAGACTGTCCCCTCTGAGCTGTGGACATCTACAGTCAATGGCCTGAGTCCTGTCATTACCAGCCAGTGAATAAAATTTAAACTTGTCTGTATTAGTCTGCTCAGGCCACCATAACAACGTTCCACAGGACAGGTGGCCCGAACAACAGACGTTTATTTTCTCACCGTTCTGGAGACTGGAAGTCCAAGATCAAGGTGCTGCAAGGATTGGTTCCTGGTGAGACCTCTCTTCCTGGCTTGCAATGGCACCTTCTTGGTGTGTCCTTATATGGCCAGAGGGAGAGAGTGATTTCTGATGTCTTTCCCTTCTTTTAAGTGCACCATTCCTACTGGATTTGGGACCCCCTCTTACAATTTCATTTAACTTTCATTACCTCCTTAAAGCCTCTATCTCCAAATATAGTCACGTGGGAGTTAAAGCTTCAACATGTGAATCTTGGTGGGATTAGGGGTTGGGGGGCGGAGGGTACACAACTCAGTTCCACACACCAGTACCTTCTATTCTCAAGTTAATTATTTTTGGTGAATCTTGATTGTGAGTTTTTTGAGGATGGGAACAATACCTATTTCATCTAAGAATCCTTAGAACCTTGATCTAGTGCTTAGTCACAAAAATATTAAAGAGATACCTGTGAGTTGAATTGAATGGGACTTATTTCTCCATCACTGCCACAGCCCAGTTGAGTGACTTATCAGCAGTCACCTGGAATATGAATATTTTGATGACTCCCTATTTGGGCCTAATGCTACCAATATCCCCAATACTTCCTATAAACTATCACCAGAGTGTTCTTCCTAAAACAAAAGTTGGATCACAACTTGGTATCCCCTCCAGAAACCATCGTCTATAAGATTTAGCCTAAAATGTTTATTGGACCTCATAATTAAAAGAAGGGACTTGAATGCCACATTCTTTTTTTTTTAAAGATTTTTTAAAAATTTTATTTATTTGACAGAGATCACAAGTAGGTAGAGAGGCAGGCAGAGAGAAAGGGGGAAGCAGGCTCCCCACTAAGCAGAGAGCCCAATGTGGGGCTCGATCTCAGGACCCTGAGATCCATGACCTGAGCTGAAGGCAAAGACTTTAACCCACTGAGCCACCCAGGCGCCCCAAATGCCACATTCTTTAGCATAGCATTCAAGTTCCACCTCCTTATCTGGCCCTGATCTACCTTCCAGGCTTATCTGTATCCCTTCCTTCACCTGCCCATCACCACCTTCAGTGGCTCCCGATGTTAGCCCATGGACTTCCTGCATAAGAATCTTTATGGAACGTCTTTACAGTTCTGGGTTCCTGGTTTCAAATTCTTAGAGAAAGTTGATCTGGATAAGGGCCTAGGAATCTGTTTTAAAAGCTGCTGTATGAAGAGAATGAGAAGACAAGCAGCAGAATGGGAAAAAATATTTACACAAGACACATCTGATAAAGGCCTGTTACCCAAAAATATATAAAGAACTCATAAAATTCAACATTAAGTAAATGAACAACCCAATTTTAAAGTGGGCAAAAGATCTGAACAGACAACTCACCAAAGAAGATATAGAGACAGATAGTAAGCACATAAAACAGTTCTTAGCATCATTTGTCATTAGGGAACTGCAGAATAAAAGAATAAGGTATCACTAGTGCCTATTAGAATGGCCAAAGTCCAAAACACCGACAACACCAAATGTTGGTGAGAACGTGGAGCAGGAGGAACTCTCACTCATTGCTGGTGGGAATACAAAATGATAGAGCTACTTTGAATGCTTACAAAACTTAGCATACTCTTACCATATGATCCAGCAATTGTACTCTTTGGTATTTACCCAAATGAATTTAAAACTTACGCCCACACAAAAACCTGCACACAGAGGTTTCCGGCAGCTTTATTCCTAATTACCAAATCTTGCAAGCAACCAAAATGTTCTTCAGTAGGTGAGTGGATAAGTAAACTATGGTATGTCCAGATAATGGAGAATTATTCAGCACTAAAAAATAATGAGCTACCAAGCCAGGAGAAGACATGGTGGGACCTTAAATGCATATCACTCAGTGAAAGAAGTCAATCTGAAAAGGCTGTCTAATGTATGATTCCAACTATGGGACATTCCATAAAAAGCAAAACTACAGGGACAGTAAAAGGATCAGTGGTCGCCGGGGCTGTGGGGCAGGGGAGGGGTGAAAAGGCAGAGCACAGAAGGTTTTTAGGGCAGCAAAGTATACCAGGATACCATAATGGTGGATGCATGTCCTTATACATTTGTCCAAATCCACAGGATGTATAGCACCAAGACTGAATCTTCATGTAAACTAGGGACTATGGGTAATGATGTGTGGATATAAGTTTGTTCTTTATAACAAATATTCCACACTGGTAGGGGATGTTGATACTGGGGGAGGCTATGCATGGTACAAGGAAGGGGGGGACAGGAAGTACATGGGAAATCTCTGTCCTTTCTGCTCATTTTGCTGTGAACCAAAAATTGCACTAAAAATACAAAGTTTATCAATTAAAAAGAAGAAAGCCCCACTGTAATGGAGAGCTCTGGACACGTCCATTCCAGCTAGCCCTGGTGCTCATGGAGGCGGGGACAATCGGTGCCCTCTTAGCCCTCCCTGTGCCTGCTCACACTGTTCCTCAGCCTTGACTTTTAATTCCCTCCTTCCCTACTCACCAAGATCTCATGGGCTATTAAAACTTAAGCTGAAATACTACCTCTCTTCAGAAGGTCTTTGCCCCCCACCCCTACCCCCAGCAGAGAACACCAGCTTTGGAGTCACATGGAACTGGCTGGAATCTTCACTCTTGTCACAAGATAGCCAGGTATCTGGGAAGTCACGAATACCCTCCAAGCCTCAGCTTCTGCTTTTAAGAAATGAGGATGATAATAGTATCCAGCTCACGAGCCCATGGAGATTAGGTAAAATAATGAAGGCAGAGCTCAGCACAGTCCCCGGCACATGGGAGGCCCTCTAACAAATGGAGCCATTAGATATAATAGCCCTTACCCAGGGCCTCGGCAGCACTTGCCTACGCCTTTATTATAGTGCTTATTTAATTGGCCTGAGGAAGGGAGATATTGTTTACTGAGAATGCTGTGACAGGCTCTGAGGCCTGGAAACACAGATAATGGGAGCAAGGAAAGGGAGGAAGGGGGTGCTTACTCTTCTCCTAAGGCCTCCTTCCTGACCCTGAAACCAGGAGGGGCTGTGCTATTGGTGGGGAGGGCAAGACGGCCAAGTGAGGAAGATTCTGTTTCTGATGAAATGCATCAAGGCACACCCCTTAGAGACAGGCCGAGGGACCTGCAGGATGTGAAAATGCATCTGCTAAAAGGTGGGGCTCCAGGATTCTGCTCTGAGCTGGAAGTTGGGATGTCTAGGCCCCTTGCCCATATCTGATTCACTTTTTTGACCTGGAGGGAGCCTTTCCGCTCCCCCATTTCACTCCCACCCTCTGGAGCATGAGGGATGCAATCTGTCCTCTGGGCACATGATAGGCAATTAATTGGGTCGTGTCTCTAACTGGCTTCTCTAATATAGGAGCAATAGAGTCCCCAAAGCTTTAAAAAAAAAACACCCATCTTTCTCATGGTAGTGATGTACATATTGGAAGTTTCTTCAAGCACTGACCCCCAGCCCCCCATGCACTCTCACCCTTTTACCCTCTCTCTCAAGGGAGCTCCCAGCTCCAACTCCAGATGAGAGGCTCTGTGGGAAGCAGGAAAGGAAAGAGAAGTGTTTTAAGCCATTCGGCAGCTCTTTCCAGTTTCTAGCAAGGGGTCCAGTACCAAAGCCACTGTAGTGACAAAAATGAGAAAGAGATTATTTAGACTATAAAATGCTATGATGATTTCTAAAAAGAACCACTTGTGGGAAATGGCCTCCCAAGGGTTTGGCCACAGAGATTTGACAAAGTAAAGTAGAAACCTGTGCCGCCCCACACACAGTGGCCACTAGCCACAAGTAGCTGTTAAGCACTTGAAATGCAGCCGGTCCGAACTGAGATGTGCCGCAAGTGTAATCACGGGATTTAGAAGACTTAGTGTAAAAAAAAAAGAAAGAATGTAAAATATTTCATTAATAATTTTTTTATGTGTATCAGATGTTGAGTTGATACTATTTTGGATACAGTGAATTAAAATTAAGATAGGCTATTAGAAATCTTTTCATGTTTCTTTTACTTTTACTTTTTCTGTTTCTTTTAATGGGACTGCCAAAAAATTTTAAATTACTATGTGACTTGCGTTCTATTGTTACTGAAGCTTCTCCTCTGGGCTTCCTTTTTTGTCTTGGTATAAACTATGTTTGGATGCTGCGGTCTTTACCATTTATCACAGATCACTCTGGCTCACCAGCTCTTCAATCTACTCTGCTTCCCAGCAGCACCACACATGAGCGGCTGAGGGGCGATAGAGTGGGGGGAGGCCAGCAGGACGCCCAGCGCCTCCTCCCTCAGACTGTGGAAGGTGCTAGGGCCACCTTTCCTCCACCCGCAGGGTTCTGTGGCCTTTTGAAATGTCTGTTTTCTCCAAAACTAAGAGGTCTTCTCCTTGAACACTTCTACTGCTTCATTCCTCACCTCATCACGCTCACAGCTGTCATCCACTGCCATCATCGTGCTCACCCTCCGCTCTGTTCTCGTTCTTACCACCTTACCATCACCTCCTCTCGCAGCACTGCCCTGCCTCCTTCTGCTCACACTCTGGACCATCTCCTCCCCACCTCCAGGGATAAACTCTATCCGCATATGTGGCCTCTGATGCTGCGTCCAACCTCTAAGCCTCCCTGAGCTGGGGATTCTGCAAGGCCACGCTCCCAACTTCATTCTGGCAGCCAGACTTACAGCAGCCAGACTGCAGGGCTCGGAGAGCTGAGAACAACCCTGGAAAGGGGGGAGGCCACACTGCCTGCAGAAGCCGGTACTGTCTTACCACACTGCAGGGGGAGGGTGAGAAAGAGTGACCAAATGAAGGAAGAAGAAGATACCCAACACAACCAGCACGGGGAGCATGGTTTGCTTAGCCAGAAGAACAAAACAAAGTGCCAACAATAATAGCAGCTGATATGTATTGATGACTTGCCCAGTGCCTGACTCCAAGCTGAGGGCTCACGAGGCACTGCCGAATCACATTCCCATGGTGTCCGCATGAGGCTGAGATAAGGGGAGGAACTTGTCACCAAGTAACAAGTGTGTGGACTCAGGCAGGCTGCCTCCAGGACCCACGCTCAGAACCGCTATGCTGCCCTGCTTCCTCATAAACATCGACATTCACACTCTCCTACACGGGTTCCCTCTCCGGCTCACTCATTCAGCATGCGTATACTGATAGCCTCTAGAAATGTACCAGCTTGTGGACTCCCGTCCAGCAACTAGGCTGGCCAGGCACCTGCTAGGTCCTTGGGCTAGAGAGATGAGTCAAGCAAAAATCCCTGAATGAACTCAGAGATCTCAGGTTTGCAGCGAACAAGGGTGATGCAGGAAAGCCTGAGCTCTGTCTTCAGATCACCCTGTTCTACAGGCAGAGACACTGAGACCGGGCAGGAGGGGGAAGGATAAGGTCAAGCTCAAATCTCTCCTGCCTTAATGGGGCAAGTAAGAGTCAGCTTGCATTGTCTAACCAAACCAGGGTTCGTCATCCAGCTCCACCCTTCCCTGGTGATTTTGCAAACACACTGTGTCACTTCTTGGCCACAGGTCCTCTCGACAGACTCAGCATGGCTTCTTCTGCCTGCGTCCCCATTGGCTGTGATCACAATGCACAGTGGGAACGTCACCACTCAAGTCAAAACTCATCCATTCCAGAAACTTGGCTTAATTCAGGACACTCAGGTCCTGCTGAATCTGTGGGCTCCCATCTCCTCTACAGTAGTATGCACCTGAATACTGCTTTGTACATGTTCTTAGACTTCAAAGATTTATGCATTAGCTCCCCAACCAGATTTGGAAATCTTAAACGCAGGACTTTTTTTTTCTTTTTTTTTTAGTTTCTTACCTTCCCAATTTCTAAGCATTTGTAGCCACCTCAGCCTATGTGGATTGCCTAATAAATGCTGATGGCTTGATCTCTTGTGCTCAGACGTAACTGTGTGTGTCTGTGTGCATGTGTGTATCTGTCTGTCTGTCTAAACCAGGAGTGTTTGTGTGTACAAGAATCATGGAAGTATGTGTGGGTGAATTCTCCAGCGACTGCAGTCATGGAAGCTTAGGCACAGAGCAGCACAATCCGTCAATTTCCAGACGTTATCTCTCATGATAATTTCCTGCCAAATCTTTGAGTTGCAATTAAGAAAGTAGATAATTTGAAACATTTTCCTCCGCATGTTGAGATGGATTATAATCCTAATTTGATAAAGACTCTTAATGACTCATTAGCCACCCTTGGCTTCTCCTCAGGTCATCCCACTTCCCAGGCGCGGGGAGGCAGCAATGCTCAGGCCATTACATGTTATTGCTTCAGCAGCTCTAAAACCAAAAGATACAACAAAGCCACTACAGCGCACCCCAGTGCCACAGCCCTTGAATTCTCTTTTCTTCAACTCCTAGATTTGGGTGTTGGATTTTCTTTTCCTGGCTCTGAACAAAGACTCTAATTTCCTGATAACCAAAATGCTCTCCCTGGGGTGGCACATATAAGGCGTTGGAGGCTTCCCTGTGCTTTGTGGCAGAGGGAGACCCTGATCTCAAACCTCTGGCCCCTACCCCCACCATGATTTGTTTCCTAGGAAGTGATCTCCAAGTCCAAAGGGTAGGGTTCCTGGGAGCAAGGACTATTTCAAGTTGTTTACAGATGATAACCACATAATAATCTCCTTTCTGCCCTGGCTGACCAGGAATCAGAAAACAGAAGGCAGGGGCTCCTGGGTGGCTCAGTGGGTTAAAGCCTCTGCCTTCAGCTCAGGTCATGACCCCATGGTCCTGGGATCAAGCCCCCCATTGGGCTCCCTGCTCAGTGGGGAGCCTGCTTCTCCCTCTCCGTCTGTCTTTCCTCCTGCTTGTGCACTCTCTCTGTGTGTGTCAAATAAAGAAATAAAAGGAAAAAAAACCCACAGGAGGTCTTTGGGGAGGTTACCCCATCCATTCATTTCCTTCTCCCTTGGCAGAGTGACACCTCTTCCAGCCCCAGGTGTAAATAATCAAATTCTTCACAAAGTCATGGCTTCCCTTGGGTCACCCAATGTGGAATTTAAGAACCCTGACTCTCAGAAAGTTCTTACTCATCTGTGGACTCACATGGACATGTGTGCAGCATACACGGACACACGCTCATCACAGATGTCCCCATAGGATGCACAGCCACACATCCAGACAAGCACAGAGACAGTGGGTGGATGTGTGCAATAGGCCCTTGATGCTGAGAGCTGGTAGGTGAGTAAAGAGGAGAGGAAGGCTTAGTCAAGCAGCAAGCCCATCTTTCTTGCGTGCCTACTATGTGTCAGGCACCATGCCAGGTGCTGGGGCACCATGTGGCACAAAGAGAATGGAGAAGCTGGGGAGGCTCAAACCTCATCTGACCAGTGGTTGCTGCACTTGGAGTTGGAGGAGCTGAGTGGGAGTGCCATCTGTAGTCCCTATCAGACTTCTGAGCGCAAATTCCCTTCCCATTCCTCCCCCATGTGTGTTCTTACCCCGTCCCTGCTTTGCTCTATCCCTGATGTCTACAGGGTAGGCTTGGGTGAGATAAAAAGCCTTCACTCGCCCACCCCACTCCCGCCTTACACATTCGATCAGTGTGACAAATGCTCTCTGGGCAGGACCCCTGAGGCTGTCTTCGCTGCCACCCACCCCTCCTTCCTTCCCAATGAGTCCAGGGAGATCTGAGCAGAGGGGTGATGGATAGCCCTGTCTTATTGTTCCAGACTCCGAATCCAACAGGGGCCTGGGAGAACTGTATAAATCAGAGCCTGGGCTGGGCGCTCACCAGCGTGAGGGCTCAACTAGAGGAATGGAAGGCGAGGGACCATAAAACTGTCTGTGGGCTAAGTCGTTTCATTTCGAGTCAGGGCCAGGGAGAGAAAATGTTTGGTTCTTGGGAGACAGACTCATTTGAAGAGGATGAATAAGCTGGTGGAGGTCTGGATATCTGCATGCTCAGATAGAAGGAAGCTGAGGGAGGCTGGTCCCACGGGAGGGTAATGGACGAGTTGTCTGTCCCTCATCTCTGTTGTCCACTCATTCCCAGCATCCAAGAGGGGTGGGGTATGCTCATGTCCCAAACTTTGATAAGGCTTAGAAAAATTAGTCTCTAGTGAAGAGAGAAGATTTTTGTCCCAGATGGCTAATAAACTGTAATTTCCCCTTCTTTGAGAAAGGAACGGCTGGGGGTTAAAAAAAAAAAAAAAAAAAAAAAAAAAAGACAATGCTGGGCATTAGCTCTAACTGTGATCAAACCAGGATCAGACAGAGGCAGGAGCCATTCCCATTTCATTGACTGAAACTTGTATGGGGCAGCTAGTGTGTGTGTCAGGCACTGTCCTAGGTGACGGGGGCACAGAATCAAGTGGCCCTGCTCTCAAGGAGCTCTCAGTGTAGCAGGAAAGACAGAGAAGCAGTCTGTATCCATTGTCACAGCACCTGTGACAAATTGCTGCGTCTCTTTGCCTGCCATTCTCCCCTCATTAGAATGGAAGCTCCTTGAAAAGAGAAAGGGAAGGAGCCCATCTGAGTGCCAATGCTAGGTTCCCGTTGGGCACTTCCCAGTCATTGTACAACCACCATAACATTTCATGATTTATTTTATTATCCTCATTTTACGGATAAGAAGATTGAGGCTCAGAAAGGTTAATTCACTTGCCCAAGGCCAGAGGTAGGATGTGGGAGAGCTGGGACTCAACTCAAGCTGGTGCATCCCCACACACGGCTCACAGGGTCTCGCTCACATTGTGCCTTCAGCACCTGAAGCAGGAATCAGGAAGCTGTTGACTCTGTATAGGAGGGAGGGGCAGAGCGTGCCTGTGACTGATGCTGGGTGGGTGGGTCATAAACACTTCACAAGGGAAGGGATTACTGAACAGTTTAAAAGAACAAAATAGAATTTGCCAAGATGACAAGAGATTAAAGTCAACAGTAGGTGGAAATAACGTGTGCAAAATGATGTGGAGACATGAAATGCCATCTCATGTGCTGGTCATCTCCTCGAGAGCTCCCTGCCTCACCCATGAGCTCCTTTACCCTTCCTGCTCCAGGCCCAAGAAACAAGAGGTCAGCAGAGACCCAACGGGACGCCTGTACTATGCAGTGCAGTATGTTTCTTTGGCTGGTATTGTCATCTTTCCTGGGACTAGATTATAAGATCTGGGTAGGATCCAGTCTGCTCTACTCATAAGATAATTCCATTAGCTAGAATGATGCCTTACTAATTTTGAATCAGTGACAGAAGTGGACCAGGAAAAGGGGGTGTTCTCTACATCTCTGCCTTCCCATGAGATTGGTAAAATTGGGCCAGACTAGGAGTCCCTCCTGTTTGGGGTCAAGAAACACCATCTTAAGTCCAGACGGGCACGGAGATAAAAACCAAAGGAGGTAAGCCCCAGGGTCCTTGAGGAGCTGGCAAATGCCAGCCCTACATTCTCTGTCATCTCTTCTTCTTCCTCTCTAGTTCAGGAGCCAAAACTAGGATGTGGGCTCAGAGAAGGTGGCCACAGAACTGACCTTAGACTTGCCCCTAATCTTCAGCTTATGCTAATAGGATGAGTCTCTGTGAGGCAGAAGCCTGAGGAACACTAATATTTAAGGGATAACACAAAGGAGAAGAGCCTTACAAGGGAAACTGAGGAGAGACCCAAAATGATACCCAGTTACCTACCCATCTTCTATAGCTTAGTGGCTATCACCCCACAGAAGTCTGTGGATCACCAGTCCAACTTCTAGAAATGACGAAGGTATTAACCAAGGACAAGAATGAAAGAGGGAAAATAATTTTTTAAAAAATGAATGAAAATGAAATGAAGGAAAGAAAACAAAATAAAACTGGGTTAAATCTACTCTAGAAAGCCCCAAAATGTTCAGCCCTCAGAGGCACTAAGTCCCATGGCCCTGAGGGCAGATACCTGGCTGGACAGGGGCTACTGGTAGGAAGTCTGTTTAAAAAAGGAATCTCTACTCTCCCCACCCAGTCCGTCAGCCATATTCTTCTGTCCTCCTTCTCTGGAGGAACTGAATAAGAACAATATTGGACTTGGGAACATCAAGTATGGTGGAAGGTGAATGAAGTAAGGGAAGATCTGCATGCTGAACTGTGTGACTGTTAGTCTTCTCTGGTCTTGCTGGAAACTCCCTGTCACCGATGGATGACCAATAGATTGGAAGATTTTTCTTTGAAGAACTGAACAACACCAGCGAGAACTTCAGTTACTGATATTTGAAGTTCCCTCAATAAAAAAAGACTTACTTTCTACCTGGTCACTCTCTGTGAAGCCATTTACACGACAAATTTCCGAAATCAACTTTCAGTGTCTCTTCATTAAATATAAATAAGCAGTGGAGAATCAGTAGATACTTAAAAAAAAAAAAAAAAAAGACTCAAACTTGATAAAGGGAGACTGCAATAACCAGGGGGAAAAAATCTGAGGTGATACAGATTTTGCCAGGAGGAATCAAAAAGTTCAAAAAGAACAGTAACATCAATTCAAGAAGATAAGAGGAAAGCTTATATTCATAAAACAAGAAGGGATTACAATAAAAAAGGGAAAAAACGAAAAAAGCTTCTCTGAAATTAAAAATATAATCAACATTAAAAAAAAAAACTCCTAAGATTTAGCACACAAAGTTGAGGAAGACTTCCAAAGAGGGAAACAAAAGAGAGAGAGATGAATAACAGGAGAGAAATAAAGAACATTAATCTCCTAATTATCCCAGCACAAAGAATGAAAAAAAGATATCTACAAAAGCTACCACCATCATCATTGTGATTTTATAAGTCTGACTTGCTGCCTATTGCACTAACGTAGCCAGTTATCGTGGTTTTCAATTGTGAGGGATAAATAAAATTTTTACAATTTCCCAAGGAGAAAAAGAACCAGGTAAAGGAAACAATAATGAGAATATTAAACTTCTCCAAAAGCAACATCAGATGTTAAAAGATAACAGAGAAAGGCCTTCCAAATTCTGAAAGAAAATATTTTTTAATCTAGAACTCTATACCCAAATAAATTATCAATCACACATCATAGTAATATAGAGATATTTTCAGGTAGTCAATGACACAAGGCAGCTAACTACCTCTAAAGTATTCTTTCTTAAGAAGTTATTGCAGAGGGGTGCCAGACTCACTCAGTCCATACAGCATGAGACTCTTGATCCTAGGACTGTATATTTGAGTCCCACATTAGGTGTAGAGATTGCTTAAAAATCAAATCTTTTAAAAAAAGAGAAAAGAATGGAATTTAGCAATTTAGTTTGATGATAATGCGATAACAAAGAGAGGGAATTCAGGAAATAGGGACTCTAACATAAGTAGGCAATAAAGGAAATATTCAGAATGATGGTAAAGGGAAACCTCAGAAAAACAGTTTTGCAGTATTCCAATTCTAAGAGCAGCCAATCCAGATTGGAGCAGAAAAACAGAAGGTTCTTGGAGGGATAACTGTAAAGGGAAAAATGGAACAGATGGGTTGGAATGTATGAAACATAGTATTAACAGGCATGCAGTTGAGTTGTTGAACCATTTGAAAAAAAATAATTATAAGTACATTTGGGCATCAAGTCAATTTAAAAAGTAGCAATTATCAACTCCAGGAAAAACAAAGAATTGTACAAAAGAGAATATATGATCACAGTGTACTACTCGACTCAAGAGTAAATAATATTTGCATAGTCATTAGTATATAAACACTAAATATCAACCTAACAAAAATGTTTCTGTTGGAGAGATAGAAGGAGGGGAAGGGCAGGGATGTTATTGGGGGAGAAAGGTGTGAGAGAAACTAAGGTCTCATCCATCATGGTACACAGTCAATATAAAATTTCTAAAATTGGTAAATTAAGAAATAGCAGTATAAGCATAGTATTTAAGAATATGGCAACATTCACAAATGAGAAGTGAGCTGAAAGAGTTGAAGTTGACTGACTTGGGGAGTGGGACTTGGGAATGTGAAGGGCTGAAGCAAGACAACTGCTGATTTCTAAACCGTGTATAAGTATTATTTGATTAAATTGAAAATTACATTTTGAAAAAGTCTCTGTGGCTCACAAACAGTCCAGCTTGTTAGCTTCTTAAGATATAAGATCAGAAAATAATTTGGAGCCAAAGTTCTGGCTGAAATAAAGGACGCATTTTTCTGTGTCTGCATATACCCTTTGGAGACGTGACATGGTAGTGGGTAGTCAATAGGCTTCAAAGATTGAGAAATCTGATCTTGACCTACAGTTGTGGACATTACAGGCAATTCTCAAACATCATATTTCATGTTTGAGCATGCTGGTCTCTCCAATTAGAACAAACAAACCTCCCAAGTCCCTAACAAGGTGAACTGCTCTTCAACCTTTAAAACTCTTCTAAGCTATCACCTCTTCTCGAAAGTCCTTCCTGACGTCTCCTCTCGGAAGAGTTACTTCTTTCCTCTTTTGGCCTACTTCTGTGTCTACATCCAGCAAAGCATCCAAAACCTTGTGATTCAGTTGGAGATAAGCTGTTTCTCCAGCTACTCTGTGATCCTCTCTCTAGTCAGCAGCTTATGCTACCTATGATGCAGGATAAACAACAAAATCTCAGTCACTGACCACACAAAGGTTTATCTCTCATCATGTTATATGTTAGCTGTGGCTCTGGCCCCACTTCATGTCTTCTCTTCTCTTTATGTGGGTCTTATTCTGGACGTGCCATTCTCCTGGCAGACAGAAAAGAGAAAAATATGTGTGGGACCACAAAATGTTCTCGAAAGCCTCTGCTCAAAAGTGACATTATCACTCCTGCTTCATTTTTGTTGGCCAAGTAAGTCACATGATGAAGTCTGATGTCAATGGCAAAGATAAACATAATCCATAATCCTGTCACAGGGAGAGGCAGCAAATAATTGGGGGCCATAATACCATCTACTACAATCTCCTTGTTGGGGTCCACATCCTACTTCTGTATCCTGGACCTTTCTTCCTATCCTGGATGATGCTTGGCACCAAGCAGGATTCAGGGCATCTTCATTGACTTAAACTGAACTGCCAGATAACAACTTAGCCTAAAATACAACCTGAGAACAGAAAGGGATTTGGAAAGGGCCTAAAAAGCCAAAAAGGGCTTAACGGAGAGCTGGAAGGGTATCACCAACAAGCTCAGGGTACGTGGAACAGCACGGAGCCTGGAACCCAGAGACTCGGGTTTCAGTTCAGACTCTGAAAGTCATTACACCTCTCTGGGCTCATCTTGAAAATGAAGGAGATGAAGTAGAGGATCTCTAGGGTCTTTTCCACTTCTAACCTTTCAGGAGTCTGTCATAGAACACCTCAGCCTGGGTCCCTGAGCACCTGCTGGCCAATCTGCCGACTTCTAGTGGTTACAGTAGTCACTTCTACAACTGAGAAGAAAAGAAGCCCCAAAGTCATATCACACGCTAAAATGAATTTCTAAACACTGAAAATTCAATGATGACAATAAGAGAAAATAAAACTGTATTTCAAAAACGAATGTGTTTTCAACAAAAATGTTAAGTGGCAAATGTTTTCTTTAAAACAAACCATTTTCTGTTTTAAGCACATTGTTTTAGACAGACGGATATCCATTACACGAAAGCTACTTATCATGACATTGCAGAGGGGTGATTACACATCTGAATGCACCCACACTGAGTTCTGGTTCACAAACGGAAATCATCATATAAGGAGAAACTGTCTTGCACATAGGGAGAGTTTGGTGTTTGTTGAATGAATAAATATTCACTTTGGTCAGACTTCTTAGGCACTGAAGCTATCATCACTAATCCAATATAGCCTTATTCCTCTGTATCTGGAACTGGTCTTATTTTTTAAAGCTTTTAGGAAAAAAAAAGTAAATCTAAAAAGAGTTGGGAAATCCTGCAGCTAATGTGCTGATGTGCCAAGAGAATTATTTAACAGATGCTGGGTCCTAAGCCCTGTGTTCTCAACAGCAGAAAGCAAATGTTGTGATGACCCTGTTTGATTAGAGAAACTTGTACTCTTAAGTTTCCACCCAGAAATCGGGGATGTCAAGTCAGGTATCCACCAACACCAGATAATAACCGTATGTACATATCATTTACTGGATGACAGGACTCTTCTGAGACATAACTGTCACAGCAATCGTAGGAAATGAGTTCTGTTATTACACCATTTTCCTGATAGGGGAATTAAGGTCCAGAAGTCTCAATTAACCTGTGCAGGGTCACACTGAGTGGCAGGGTTAGGCTTTGAACCCAGGCAATCAGGTCCCAGAGTCTGTTCTAAAGTCCCCTCTACATTATATTGCCCGAGGGAGCAGCATGCTACCAGGTGAGTTGGATTCATTTTTGTCTATAGATATAGCCTGGAACCATAAGCATATCATCACCCCCTCATCCATATAGACCTTTCCCATCCGTCCCCGTTCCAGCCTGGGATACTGTGGCTTCCACCTTCTGATCGTGGGTGCCATGAAGAAAGTGAATATGACTGGCTCCTTCAGTGATCCTTATCCATCTCCGAGTTTCTGGACTCCATGCCTCCTTGCCTGGATGAATATAAGGAAAGGTGACCTCTCCCTTGTACAGCGAGGTCCAGTTTTCAGTGGTCTGTGCCCTGCACTCAGCACACCAGGCTTGTTCCTGTAAAAAGCAATCAATACTGTCCCATCCCACATCCTCACCCTTTCCTGCTCCTCGGTCTATAACTGCAGTTGATTACATCAGAGCTGGGAAGCAAATGCCAAAATACATCAATCAATCACCGAGGTGCCAAAGAGACTTTATTAAAACAATTACACCTTCTTCTGTTTTCCTGCCCACCCCAGGTTCCTCAGCCCAGTGGCCATTTCTTTTGGAAGGGTTCCAAGAACTTTGCAGACATGATCTGATGGCTGGTGGAATTTCCTCTATTTGGGGAAAATTTAGTCCCAGAGAAGGAGCAAGAACAAGTCCCATGGTGAGAAGATGGAAACCAGGTGTGTGAAAATATGTGCGTGTGTCTGTGCAGTATATATATATATATATATACATATATGTATATATATATATATGAAAATGTGCACGTACATATGTTTGTTTAAAGAAAAACCTAGAACTTAGTCACATTTCAGAAACATTTTGTAATTATCGCTGAAATTTTTACAAATCAATTCCTTCTGGTCGCTTAATGTCCTTCACTAAGTGGTTTAATTGTGAAATTTCACTTTATAATTGGGTTCATTTTAATGCAGAAAGAGGTAGATTTGCATAAGCAAATGACAAATAGTTAACAAAATCCATTAGCAGAGAAGCAGGAATCCGAAGAGCCACACACCCTGAGTTGTCGGTTTAGAATCAAAACTTGTGGTGAGGAAGTCCCTGGCCAAACCCAGACCAAGTTCTGCTGCCACTGACCAGACTGAGAGGAAGGAGGAAAGGCATTTCAAATGCTCTAACATATAACTGGGACAAGAGGAAGCCTGCCAGTGTGGCAGGAGAGACAAAGTGAAGGGGAATTTCTGCTTGCCAACGAAAGACCTTTTCTTTGAAATTCCAGGCAAGGATTTAAAAAGAATCACCAGTTTTATAAAGCTTTTTGATGATTCTTTTTCCAGGTGAAGAGTACTGGACTCAGAGTAGAAGGACTGTGGAGAATCTGACTTCTAGTCATCATCCTGCTACTAACTAGCAGGGATCCTCCAGCTGAGGTCTCAACTAGACCAAAGCTGAATGTCTATGTTTCTCTCTTTTTCTCTTTTCTTTCTTTCTTTTCTTTTTTCTTTTTTTTTTTTTTTAAGATTTGATTTATTTGTTTGAGAGACAACACAAGGGGGTGAGGGGCAGAGGAAGAGAGAGAAACAGACTCTCCACTGAGCAGGGAGCCCAATGCAGGGCTCGATCTCAGGACCTTGGGATCATGACCTGATCCTGATCTGAAGGCAGACGCTTAACCAACTGAGCCACCCAGGCACCCCTAAATGCCCATGTTTCTAAAGCTCTGACTGTCATTACCAGTAATTGACGAATTCTTTCATTCATTCACTCAACAAATATCCATTGAGTGCTTGCGATGAATAGGTCCTGTAGACATTGCTGAGAATCACAAGGACATGGGGTGAGAGCTAAGCTAAGAAATATATAAATAAACAGTAGATAAGGCCCTATCCTCATGGAACTTAACAGTTCTAATGGAGTGCTATGGACTGAATTGTGTTTCCTTAAAGTTTATATTCTGACAGGACTGGTGTCCTTCTAAGAAGAGGAAGAAACACCAGATCTCTCTCTCTCTCACTCTCTCTCTCTCTCTCTCCATGCACACTCAGATAGGAGATCATGTGAGGATGCTGTGAGAAGGTAGCCATCTGCAAGCCAGGAGGAGACATTGCACCAGAAACCAACCCTGCTGACACTTGATCTGGGACTTGCCAGCCTCCAGAACTGTAAGAAAATGAGTTTCTGTTGTTTAAGTCACCTATTCTGTGGTATTTTGTTATAGCAGCTGGAACAGACTAATACAAGAGGCGTGATGGGAAAGTCATGGTGCTATGGAGCTCAGGTTGGGGTGCTTTGGCCAGTCTAGGGGATGAGGAAGGTTTCCCAGAGGATCTGACCCCTAAAAGATCAGGAGAACTCGCAGGGGAAAGGACATTCTCACGTATGAAGACCTGCAGGTAAGAGGAGAGCAAGTTCAGTTAGGGAAGCCAAAGGTACTTCCTTGTGGATGGAGCCGGAAGTGTCAGAGGAAGAGGATAGCAGGAGTGGGGCTGAGGAGGTAAGGGGAGCCAGGCAGGGGAGGTTTCAGAAGCAAACATGTCCCTGAAGATCTCAAAAGCCAAGGAGCTGCCATACCTTTTAAACTTTGGGTTCGACCCATTGATACTTCTGATTCTGCCTGGGGAAAAAAAATGCTAGCTCGGTTTCTGCAGGTGCAAAGAAGTAAGTAGTTTTTCTTGCTTCCCTAACCAGGGAAATCCTTCTTTGTGTGTTTGCATAGGTCTCTTGTGGAAATGCTTTGCTTTTTCATCCCTAAGCTTCCTCCTTGCCTTTCGAAGGATCTTCTGGGACAGCCTCTTCTTCAGGTGTTCGCCTTCAGTTCTATGAAATTCCTTTGCTTTTTGTTAATAGTTGGTAGTGCTTGTTGAGTTAGCTAATGCCATCTACATAACCAGGCACTGTTTTAAGGGCTTTCTGTGTATCAGCAGGGTTTTTTTTCCTCACAACAACCCTATGAAATAGATTCTGTTCACTCTGGTTTATGGAAAAGGAAACTGAGCACAGAGAGATTAAGACACTTGCCCAGGGCCACTCAGCTAAATGAAGAAGCCAGGATTAAACCAGGGCAGTGCAGCTTAGGCATCTGTACCTTTAACAACTACTACTGTGCTCTATCGTCTTTGGGGGGAAAAAAAACAGATGGAGAGATTGGGGTCAGCTAGGTTCTCATGACTAGCTGAAATGCTGGGGCTGTTTCTGATTCTAGAGTCTATGTCTGAGAAGCAGCAGCTGGCTTTGGAGAGAGTCAGGAAGTAGGCTTGATAGAACTATCGTGGAGTAGTTGAAGAATAAGGAAGAGAGACGGAGAGAAGCAGGAAGTTGGGGCCACACTCAGGTTTTTGGGTAAACCATACAATCAAACCTTCGTCATTTTGTGCCACTTTATTGATTTGTTTATTCATTGTCTCAGTCACTGAACAAATGCTTATTCAGAACCTATTCTGTTTCAGGCACTGGGTTGGGAAAGCAGGAAAAGAGGAGTAGGTAAGTATTGAGAATGACCATGAATCTTACCAGCACCTTCCCTGTGCGCTTATCTGCGGAGTTCAAGGATTTTAAATTCGAGGGATGGAGTTGATATATAAGTAAATACAACGAATTATTATGGTGTGATTAATATATCTATGAATATATGCTCATCTGCCTATAATGTATTAAAAGGAGGACTGCCTATCTCTGGCTAAAACAGTCAGGTGGGGCATCACTTTGAAGAAGATGCCATTTGAGCTAGGAATGAAGGATGATGGGAATATCCTAGGAGAGTAGCTGGGCTTCTTGGAGCTTCCCTGGAAAGTAGGTTGTAGATCCCCACATTCTGGGACACAGAGTCATGGATTAGATAATATTGACACTGAAAGAAGACTTGGAAATCAGCTGGTCCCACTCCTTCATCCACAGGTAGCAAGCTCAGCTGGCCAGGCCTGAGGTGAGGCAAACCATAAGGGAGCATTTCCTCTCAAGGCCCTGGGAGTGTGGCCCAGCCCTAGTCATCCCTGAAACTGAGGCACAGCTTTACTGGGTTCCAACAACCAGTCAACAGCCAACAGTATGTTGCAAGAACCCTCCGGCTACCTCCACCCCAGTTTTCTGGGCTTTGTGATTCATGGGTTGTTGGGAGCCAAGCAAATGGAAAAGAAGGTGAATAGGAGTCAAGAAAGTGACCGTGGTTTCTGGTTTGTACAACTGAAGAGACAACTCCAGGTCTCTACCTCCAGCACCCTCGATACCTCTCAAGTTCCCGGCTTCCCCATCCCCAGGTCTTACGGTTAGAAGTAAGCATATCTTCTTCATAGTATGCTTCCCTCTAGTCTCTCTGCTACTCGCTCCCCCAACGCCACACCTCCCCAACATTTAGTTCAGCTTCTGATTATCTTTTCAGCCAGCCCTGAGGAGCACCTGCGAACGTCCCCAAAGGAAGTCACAGAGCTGCAGTTCAACAATCTGCCGGCAGGGGGCAGGGATGCCACGAGTCCCGGTCCTGCCCGAGCTTCCCAGCCCCCAGCCCAGTCACAACTCCTTAGAGATGCAAATTGAGAAGCAGCCTTCCTAACCCGAGTGGGCTGCTAATTCTCTGACGAGTATGCAGATTTCCATCCTGCCTTTGCCTGGGTTTATTTGTTTTATTTTGCAATAAATTTAATACAGACGCCCTGAAGCAGAGAGACAGATGGACTATAAACTCTGCATTTTGAGCAGCCTTAGTTACTAGGTTAGTGTGGTTTTTGATCCCTACTTAAATTATATCTATGAAATTTGACATGGATTTGGGTCTGGGGTTTGCTAGCTCCTTGGTGCTCTGGAGCTGCTTCTAGGGAATTTACAAGGGTTGATTTGATTATTGGGACTTTAATTTCTCACAGAGGCTAACGAGCAGGCTGGGAAGCCTGGCTGCAGTATAACAGGAAGATGGGAAAGTGAGAAGTTGGGTTGCTACCTGCCCAAGTGTAGGTGGGGTGAGTATTGTTTTCCCACGCCCCTGGCAGGGCCTTCAGTCAGACACACTAGGGACCACGAGCAGGAAGCCTATGCTGCCTTCTCCACTTCCTGGTGTGGGGGGTGGGGGGAGTCATGCTGCAGAAAGTACCCACAAGAAGCTCAGAATCCAAGAAAAAAATCAGACGCACATATGGGGCAGACATAACTAAAACATCTATAAAGAAGCATTAACAAGACCAGTACAAATTGGCGTTCTATAACAATGTAAATTGGACATGAGGGGACGTGGCAGAGGGGAGAGATCTGCTACTCACCCCTCCTATTAACAACTTTGCCTCATGCTACAATGTGCAGCCTTCCCCCCTTCCCTGCTCCCTTTCACAGATCACTAAAGAAAAGAAGGCGTAAGGAGCTAGGAGTATGACATGCTGGGTTCTTGTCCCAGCTTCCCGGGTGCTTCTTCGTTCCAATGTTGAGTAATACATTTAATTTCTCTGAAACTCAGTTGCCCTGTCTGTGAAATTGGAATCACTTGATTATCCGGAGGGCTGAGTAAGATAATTTGGATAAGAATGGTTGTACACAGCAAAGGACATGCAGGACCATAAAAGGCGTGTGAGGGCCTGGTGCCCTAGCGACAGACAGACAGGGAGTCATAAGGTAATCACTGATGAGAGGAGAAAGGCCTGGGGGCAGAGGGAGGCTGTGGCAGGAGTTTCAGTGAGACCTCTACCTGTCCTATTCCCCGAGCCTGAAACCTGTCAGTGAGACCTAGGTATGGTGCATGAGCTGGGCCCCGAGTCACAGACAAGGTGATCCACTCTCTAACTTGGTCCTGCTCACCTGCACAGGAAACCTGCCTGCCAGCAGAGAAAGACTGGCCAGGGCATCTGGGAAAGTTCCAGCAGCAGCAGATTCTAGGCTCTGTTGGGCAGACTTCTAAGAGCCTGGGCCACCCTGGCAGTGGGAGTGGGAGATGGGCAGGGAGGTGTGACTGCAGCCTCATCTCGCCCCAGGGGAAATCCCAGAGCAGAGGCAGAGCCCAGAGACAGAGGAACGATGGGCCCTCTTCCTCAGCCTCCCTTCTCTGCACCTCTACATCCTTTAGCCAGAGGATGGAGCAGGAAAGGGAACTCAAGGGGGCACTAGAAGGAAGGTGTTGGAAGAGCTGAGAAAAGAAAAGGTTTGGGAGTCAGTGAAGTAATAGGGCAAAAGGAAGGAAGGGGGCAGATAAAGGAGAAAAGGAAGGAGCCAAGGACATGCTGACATTTGTTCCTCGTGCTTAGGGAGGAATCACCAAGAGAGGGGAAAAGAAGAGAGGAGCAGAGTAGAACCGGAGAAAAGCAGCAGCCAGGCTTTCCAAGAGGAGAGGGTGGGGGGCAGGGCACTGGGAGGCTGAGGGGAAATGGAAATGAGGGGCTTGGTCACCATGGAGAGAGAAGCTGGGAGCTTGGCAGCAGTTTGTCTATTAAGAGGAAAGGAGGGAATCAAAGAAGCTTGTGGGTGTGTCTACACACACAACTGAATTGGAAAATAACTAGCTGAATTCAGCCCAAAGCAGGGCATGGAGGGGGAAGGGGATGAAAAAACTGCCTAAATTCTCTCCAAAATGACAAAACTCCCTGCCCCCCCCCGCCCCCCCCCACTTCTCCATCCTACCTGCCCTGCCCCTTGCCCCAGTAATACACTGAATTAAAACTCTTAGCCGCCAAGATTTTGTCAAACGAAATTTGGTGACTTCCCACCCCCCACCCAGATGCAGTCCCATGATTTGTGCTGTGCAAGGGAAAGGGAACCTAAGTCCTGCAGCAGAGACAGAGGAAGGAGACAGTGGTGGGGTGGCAAGGAGGGGCAGGGGTGCACGCAGCAGTCAGAAGCGAGGTTAACCAGTCAGATACCTTGGTTTTCACAGCACCTCCTGAGGCAAGATGGAGAAATCTAGCAAGTATGCACCACAGGGCTGAAAGGATGACCACACCCCACAAAGAGGGTGTGGGCAGACCTGGGGCATGGGGACACCAGCCCCAAGGCTCCTCACAGTGCAGAACAGTGCCATGAGAAGAGTGGGGGAGGACGTGCTTAGCCAGGCCTCCACTTGCACTCTCTCTTGGCTAAGGGACATTGTCCTGAGCAGAGGCTTCCCAGCTGGAGGTCAGGACACCGAAAGAAAGTAAGGAATCCAAGATTTCTATAGGTTAGAAGGGCAAAGGGCAAAGGGAGTGAGAGGGACAATGAAACCCTGGGCATGTGTGGCAGAGGTGAGTGGAGAAAAAGAACCACAGTGTATCTCCTATAATATTTGGTTCATACACATTCTAACAATCACTCGTTGTTGTTTTTTTTTTAAAGATTTTATTTATTTATTTGACAGACAGAAATCACAAGTAGGCAGAGAGGCAGGCAGAAAGAGAGGAGGAAGCAGGCTCTCCATGGAGCAGAGAGCCCGATGCGGGGCTCCATCCCACGACCCTGGGATCATGACCTGAGCCGAAGGCAGAGGCTTTAACCCACTGAGCCACCCAGGCGCCCCTAACAATCATTCATTGTTTATCCGAAATTCAAATTTGACTGGTGGCCCTGTGTTCCATCTGCCACCCCTCCCTGGAGACAGAAGGGTTGCTGTGGTCGCCACCAGTCAATACCACAAGGTCAAAATCTTCCTAGACGTAAAACAGGCAGGAGAGCCTTAACCACACGGGCGACCGACTAGTGCCGTCCAGTTACCACTCCGGTTGTGAGAAGCATGGTCATTTTCAAAGGCCCTGTGCTAAGTGGAACGACCATATCCTCTTATCTCTACCAATGACTTTAAGATAGAAGCAGAATCAGGGCAAGATACACGCAAGGGAATCTCTCTTCTGCACCCACTGGAATCCCAGAGGTTAGCAAATCTAAACTGATAAGGATTTCCTCCACTGGCCTCTTGCCCCAGTCCTTCATGTTGAAAAAAAGGAACATTCTCAGCAACAGAAGATTGAATGAACACTTCTCCCAGTACTTTACAGTTTACACCATTCTATGCTATTTTTCTGATCTCACCTAAAAGTCTCCTAGTGCAACTCATGCTTTTTATTTTCAGAATCTAACCTCTCAGATGCTACATTTCAGGAGGAAAATAAAGAAATATGTAAATCAATAATAACTCTACATTAATTTTGAACTCAGTTATGAACACAGAACCAAAAAAAAAAAAAAATTCAGTGGTTGCCAAGTGGAAAAGGACAAACTCAAAGGAGGTTTCATTTTTTAAATCCAAAAAAGTTTTCCAGTAGTGTAAGAAGCCATAGAGAATAAAATAAAATTAAAACCATAATAATAAAAAAGCATACCCAGCAGTGTCCTGTTAAATAATTGGATGGGATTCATCAGGGCAGCAACTGGTGCTGAGTGTTTTTTAATTTTCTCCCTGCTGGATATTCTCCTCTCATGGTGTCAACAAATAGATTAACTACTTGTCAGAGACGGAGTCTTCATAGAGCAAAATTGAATTCTTCAGTATTTATTTTCCTCTTTGTATCTCCTCCCCAAAGAGGAATATCTGGTTGTTTTTTTAAAGACACCCCCTCTGCCCCCACCGCCAAATCGAGAAATGATCACTTCTGTCCATGAGGATCACTTGATTATATCATAAGAAGAGTTAATTCTTCATATAATCCATGGCGCACCATGGATTCAATAAGAGGGTTTAATAAGATTTGCTAATTGCCTCTCCTTATGAAGGAATCAACTTTGCAAGGGCAGACCTGATACTTTAATGAAGGCAAGTGAAGGCCAGATGGCATCATGGTGCTTTCAACAGACTAAGGTTTTTTTTTGTTTTGTTTTTGTTTTTTAAATTTATTTATTTGTCAGAGAGAGGGAGAGAGAACGAGCAAGCACAGGCAGACAGAGAGGCAGGCAGAGGCAGAGGGAGAAGCAGGGTCCCTGCCGAGCAAGGAGCCCGATGTGGGACTCGATCCCAGGACGCTGGGATCATGACCTGAGCCGAAGGCAGCTGCTCAACCAACTGAGCCACCCAGGCGTCCCTCAACAGACTAAGGTTTCACAGAGATCTGAATCCAGAACAGTGGGCCCCCAGCACTGGGTGAACTGTGTAAAAAACAACCCGTAACTAAGCAGTCTGAGCAACACACTCTTCCCTACAGCAGCAATTTGGCCTCAGAAAAAATGACATTATGGTTCAAATTGGGCTAATATTACTGACAAAAATTTTTTTTATTTTAGAATTTTGTTAGCATTTAATTCATTCTTAGTTGTAAAAAAATTATAAACATAGGAAAGTCATGCCTATTTTTTTGTTGGTGCCTTTGAGGTTATATTATGATACAAATAACTCAAGTCCAAATTAGATGTCTGAGAGAATAGTTTTCTTCTTTGAAAAAGAGTGGACAGGGGCGCCTGGGTGTCTCAGTGGGATAAAGCCTCTGCCTTCAGCTCAGGTCATGATCCCAGGGTCCTGGATTTGAGCCCCACATCGGGCTCTCTGCTCAGCAGGGAGCCTGCTTCCCCCTTTCTCTCTGCCTGCCTCTCTGCCTACCTGTGATCTCTGTCTGGCAAATAAATAAATAAAATCTTAAAAAAAAAAAAAGAGTGGACATTAATCTTACATGAGCACCAATGATCGAGTGGAAAAACTTCGGCCTAAAATGCTCTGGGGCATTCTGATATAATCCACCGGCCAGCTCAGGCCAGTATGATTGCTTGAGCTCGGTAACAGGAGTTATCTATGTACCTTTTCACTTTCCCAGGGGTGCTCTGAGAATCAAATGAGCTAATGAATGTGGAATAACTAAAAAAAAAAAAAAGTACTGCTCAAAGAATTGTGGAAGGTGTTTTACCATAGCATCCTAAGAAAGGGCAAGCAGTCTAATATGAGATGGGTAGTTCTTGGATTTGCCTGCTTAACTCCATGAGCTTAAAAGAATTGTTGTTTCCATTATGATTAACCAAGAAGGCTTCATGGAAGAGAAGGAAGGAGCGAGAAGAGGGAGCATGCACAGCGCCTGCGGGTACCTGGCCTAGCTCACCGACACCTTGGGGCTGTTTGTCCATCTGTCTTCCGTAATGGTGTTCGCAGGCCTGGCCACTCTACCCATGCCCTGCTCCCCTTTCTTTGTCCTCCTGCCTTCCAGGATCCCCTTCTGACTTCGTCTGGGAAATGAGACAGAAATGATATTACTTAATGGTGTCTGGGGAAGAGAGTTGTCAATTTTCCCTACGCTGGCCTTGACCCAACTTTCCAATCAGCAATATTGTGATCAAGGTTGGACCCACCGAAGGAAAGTCTAGGTACGTTGGATCAATCGGAAGTTCCAGGCACTGATCTCTGAAGGAGAGGAAACAGAGGTAGTGGGGGGGCCAGGGACCTGTTGGCGCCCACTCAGCATGTACATTTTTGGGAAGGTAGATGCAGATACAGATGAGTGACATCTTAGTAGAGAATTTAGAGACTAGTAGTTCCTGGACTGCAGCAGCATTTTCAGAATCAGGCTCTGGTACCAAAATGTAGGAGGCCGCTCAAATACGGTTTGGTGGGTTTTTCTGCGGGGGAGGGAATCCGTAGCACGTGAATTATCAACTGTCTTACCGATAGAGAATAAAACACAATTCCTTTTTATAAGCAAAAACAAATTAAAAATTCAATGTACAATAGGATACCGATTACAAAAAATTAAGTACCTGAGAACTAGTTTAAGAAGTAATACAGAGACTTGGAGAAAATTTTGTAAACCTTTTGAAGAACATAAAAGACCGGAATAAATGCAGGAATCCATCATACTCTGGTAGGATGAGTGAACTTTACACAATGTCAATGCTCCCTAAATTAACCTGCAAACTGAATCCCTCCCAGTCAAAATCTCAAGAGATTTGGCTTCGAGACAGGGTAGAAGAACATCTGTCAAACATTTAAAATTTGTAAGGAAGAAAAAAGGTCCACTAATGCTAAGGTGGCTTTTTTATTTTTTATTTTTTTTTTAAAGATTTTATTTATTTATTTGACAGACAGAGATCACAAGTAGGCAGAGAGGTAGGCAAAGAGAGAGAGGAGGAAGCAGGCTCCCCGCTGAGCAGAGAGCCCCATGTGGGGCTTGATCCCAGGACCCTGAGACCATGACCTGAGTCAAAGGCAGAGGCTTAACCCACTGAGACACCCAGGTGTCCCTAAGGTGGCTTTTTTAAAAAAGCAAAAAGGAGAAACACTTGACACCAGAAACTGAAAAATATCACAAAGCCAGCATTATTAAAACAGTGTGGTACTGGCTGAGAAAGAAAGAAACAGGCTGGTGGGATGGAAAAGCGGTTCCAGAAGCAGACTTGCGTGTGCATGAACACTTGGCAGGTGATAAATCTGCCATCATAAATCAAAGGGTAAAAAGATGACTTATTGCATACATGGTAAAATAAATCTGAATCTCTATCTCATTACTGAATAAGAAAATAAACTGTATACAGATTCAATCCCTAAATGTGAAAGATAAAATCATAAATAATAGAAGAAAATACATGATCATATAGTGTGACCTTGAGGCAGGAAAATATTTTGTAAGCAAGATTTAAAAGCAACACCATAAGGAGAAAAATGGATGGATTTTATATCAAAATTAAAGATTTCTGTTAGGTGAAGTAGACCATTAACCGAGTTAACACATAGATGGGTAATGCGTGAAAGAAGACATTTGTACTAACAAATGCTCAGGGAATCCCAACAGATTAGTAAAAACAAAGAAGAAATAATAGAAAATTGAACAAAGTAAGTAAGTAGGTGGAAATCCTAAGGGGTAACAAGTCTTTGAGGTAAGACTTAATTTCACAAATAATATGAAAAACACAAAAGAAAGATAAGATACCACTTCACATGTAGTAAATTAGCAACAATTAGAAAGTCTGATAATACCAAGTGCTGATAAGGATGTGGAGAAATAGGAAGGCTGATAAATGTAAAAATTGGTCCACCTGTCATAGAGAGCAATTTGATAGAGCTTATCGAAGTAAAGAATGCATAGAGCCTATTACCCAGCACTGGCACTGTGGGTACACACACTCAGGAAAAAAATCTCACACAGAAGCACAGAATGTCCATCATCTTGCTGGAGACAGAAGCAAAGCACTGGTGGTAATCTGGGTATCCACCACCAAGGGAATAGAAGGGTAAATGATGGTAACCACCATTAAGTGGTAAGAAGGAATAAAATAGACCCACTTAAAGCAACACAGATAGGTCTCCAAAACAGGGCTGGCATGGGGGGGGCGGGTTGGGGAAGGATAGATTTATAGCACAATACAATTTACGTATTTTTTTAATTTTTAATTTTTTCAATTTATGTATGCTTTTAAAATACATAAAGCAATACCACGTATGTGTCAAGGATATATATGCAGGTGGATAAACTTATGGAAGGTGAGTTAGAAGAATACATACTACAGTGTTGGGGTGCCTCGCCCATACCCCTCTTTAGAGCCAATGCACCCATCCCCCAACAGCTGGGAGTCTTAGTGCTGAGGCTCAAGGCTGCATCCCTCAGGAAACTGCCTCACCTAAGGCTATGCCCCTTCTAGGGGAAGTGGCCAGTGACTGGCTGATGCAAGGATAGTAAAAGTCTTGACTCCCCAGGGGCCCCTGGGTGGCTCAGTCAGTTAAACATCCGACTCTTGATCTCAGCTTAGGTCTTGATCTCAGGGTTGTGAGTTCAAGCCCCGTGTTGGACTCCACGCTGGGCATGGAGCCCACTTAAATACATTTTAAAAATTAAATTTAAAAAAAATGTTAAAGGCTTGGTCTGTCTTGCTTTGTTTGGGAAAACTCTAAAGGATCATGCCAGGTCTAGAGCTTCCACAGTCCCAGCTGAGTCCCTGGTGGCAAGCACAGTGGGGATCAGCTTCACCTTTGATTCCATCCCATGGTCCTCATTTCCTTCTGTGTGGGTCTCCCAAAAGCACTCCTCAAAGAAGCTGCACTCTAGCCTCCCTGTCAGAATGTGCTTCCTTCCAAAGAGCCCTACCTAAGGAATATGTGAAAAAATCAAGACTGGGAGCAGTTACTGTGGAAAAGGAAAGAGAAATGGGGATGGGGAACAAAAGGTGAAAATAAGAATTCAGTGAGTTAAGGTGCGGTCTCCCAGGACTAGTGACGATAGCATACCACGTAACTCAATGACATGTACCCAAAGTCCACAATGTAAGACCAAAAACTGAAGACATACCATCTGTCTGTGGACAGTATGCCAGCTGCCCCTTCCCTTGTTCACATTTCTCTGTAACTAAATTCCAATTCTTCTTCTAGTGCAGGCCAGTGGCGAGCAAGGAATGGACTCAGAAAGAGCAAGGGAAGTCAATGGACAAGACTTAGGTTTTCTTACCCTTGTTACTAGGGGCGACCTCCAGAATTCAGAAGCCAGGAACCCTGTTGGCCCAGGTCTATCCTTGCTGCAAGGAGCTATGAGAGATACATCCCACCCAGCAAGGGAAGGTAGAAGCAAAGAAGTGTGGGGGGTGTGGGGTAGGGGTGGGATGGGGAGAGAGACAGAGACTGTATTTCCATCTCAGGCATGGAACAGCTCAAAATCTGACAGAAACATAGATTCTATTCTTTCCATTCACTCCAGCACCAGATGGAGCAAGAGATCTTTATGGCATTTGTGTGTGTGTGTGTGTGGGGGGTACTTACATCTGGGGGTAGCAGCTTCGTCTGCCTCTGAGCCAGATGCTGCAATGCCTTGGGCATCTTGCTCTGCCTTCTACTCCCCTGCTTGCCTGCCTCTCCCCTCCTCTGACTCTCCTGCTTGATATTTTTCTGTAACAAAAGTTTCTTCCCTTCCTTTGGCCTTGACCCAGCCCATCTCCTCTCCATATCTCTCTCCCCAACTCCAGAGTCCTTCACCCCTTCGGGGTCTAGATGGGTCTCTGGGCTAGCTTCACACACACAGACACTGAAGCCGATGAAGCTCCAAAGACAGCAAAACTGATGCAATTGTGCTCATCTTGGAAAGTATGTGCCCTGGGAAGAGACTGTTCAGGAGGGCCACTCAGAGGCTGACCAGAGGCTGAAGTGCCCAGAGTTCTCTCTTCCCATTCAAAGAAAAAATAGAGAACTATGTTTAAAGGAGTATAAGTAAATCATAATGGAATTCACCAACCTAAATGTACTAAGCTCCTATTACGCAGCATGTAAGTATGTTCAGAAGGCAGGGACTTCCAAAATGAGTAAGATGCAATCACTGGTGTCTAAGAACTGACGATCTGGTAAAAAGGTTGCACACCAATATCGGTGCAGAGTGTAACATGGTAAGGGCAATAAAAAAGTTACCCCCAAATGCTCAGATTGTTCAGAGTAGAGAAAGTCACATTAGAAGGAAGAATCAAAGGTTTCCGAGCCCCATAACTTTTGAAACAGCTTGCAATAAGTGGATAGAATTTGTTACTATACTGTAAAAACTAATTTTAATGTATTTGATATACTTGAATACAACATAAGGCATTTAATACACTGAATAACATTTTTAAAAGATGATCAATATTCCTACTGCTTTTTTAAAAAAACTGCATGAAATAAGAAATCAATGTTCCCCTTTTACCCTTCTAATTCCAACCCCCAAACTAACCCCAAAACTAACTACTTTAACAGTTTGGTGTAAATCAGCCCTCATCTTTGGATGGAAATGATTTTAACAAAAAGAGAAGAAGAGTATCCCAGGTAAAGACGAGGAGGTGAGATGAGAAAAGGCAAATAGTGTGCCCGGTGTGTGTGGCCAAAGTAGGAGATGAGAGATGACATCACAACAGGGGGTCAGAGTCATGTCACAGAAGGTCCTCAGTACAGGACTTGGGCATTTGGGACATTATTCAATAGGCAATGTTAGATAAGAATTGGTGGAAGGAGGGGCACCTGGGTGGCTCGGTTGGTTAAGTGGCTGCCTTCAGCTCAGGTCATGATTTCAGTGTCCTGGGATCAAGTCCCCTGTCAGGTTCCTTGCTCAGCGGGGAGTCTGGTTCTCTCTCTGTCTGCCACTCCCTCTGCCTTTGCTCACTCTCTCTCTCTGACAAATAAATAAATAAAATATTTTTTTAAATGGTCAAAAGAGTTAGGGATTTTTAACTAGAGTAAGAGAAAATCTGGGGGCACAAGGCAGTAATAATTCAATTATATAAAGTGCTATCATGTGCAGGAGAGATTAGGCTTCTAATTTGAGGATCCACAGGTCAGACTTTTGGGTCAATAACTTGAGGTTTCAGGAGTGGTATTTCAGTTCTCTATAGACAGGAAAGTACTTTCTAGCAAACCGACCTCTGCCCTCAGAGAACAGATGACCTGGGGAAGAGTGAGTACCTCCTCATTGGAGAAGCTCTGGCAGACACCCAGTGACCAATCACTGTGGACAGAAGATTCGTGCATCGAGCAGGGAACTTGTAGTCTTTTCCAGCATTAAGATTCTACAGTAAAATGAGGAGGCAGTGAAGGATTTTTAATTGAGGAGTTACATAATTAGAGCCATGCTTTAGAAAGATTAATCTGGCAGAAACATATAGATTAGGTCAATGTAGAAACAGACTTAAAACAGATGAGCATAAGGCTGGTAGAAGAGCTCAATCAAAAGCAATTAGGACTCTGGTTAAACATGGTGGATTAGGCATGCCTGTCATCCATACTCCCTCATTAAATGCAACCAAAATGACTCGTGAATAAAAGGGACTTGAATCCACAAAGACGAAGACTATGGAAGAGGAGACAACAGCAGCCAGAAGGTGTCGACAAAATCCAACTTGGAAGTGGAAGCATTAGGTGCCTGTTTAGACAAAGGACCAGGCTGAGGCTGGAAATGGGCATGCAGGTAGCTGCCCAACACCCAACACTCCCTACCCCAAATCCCCAACAGATGACTGGACATCCCGGGAGAGACTGAGTTGGAGGAGGTCCACATGAGGGACAATACTCACAGCTAAATAATGAGGTACCATTCTAAAACCAGAGGAGTTATGGGAAAGATAAGACACTGAATGGTGAGATCCCATGATCCCCTTCCCTGGCTAGGCTCCTGGAATGCCAGTAGCCAGGCTCATTCTCACCTCCTCAGGCAGAAGACTAGAGAATTTGTTTCTTGGGGAACTTACCAACTCAAGAGAGAAGACTAATCAACATTGAGATGTGGGGGCCCCCAAATAAATGGCCAGATCTCTGACCAATCACTCTGCTATAAGGCCCACTAGTTCCCAAGACTAAGTACTTCCCTCTCCCCCTCCCCAAACACACACACAGAATCTCTTCCTGAGCCTTAGGGCATCTTTTTAAAAAAATTTTTTAAAAAGATTTTTATTTATTTATTTTACAGAGATCACAAGTAGGCAGAGAGACAGGCAGAGAGAGAGAGAGAGAGAGAGAGGGAAGCAGGCTCCCTGCTGAGCAGAGAGCCCAATGTGGGGCTCGATCGCAGGACCCTGGGATCATGACCTGCGCCAAAGGCAGAGGCTTTAAGCCACTGAGCCACACAGGCGCCCCTAGGGCATCATTTTTAAATACTAATGCCAGGCAATAATTACTGTAGATTTTAGTGAAATCTCTAACAGAAAATATTGAACAATCAAAAGAAAGGAATTTTAAGGAAACAGGCAATGCAGGAAGAAAAAAACTTCGAAAATAGAATAACTAAAACTTAAGAGAATCAAGGGATGACACTGTCTTCATAAAAAAACCAAGAGGATGCCACGGAAGAGAACACAGAGAGAGAAAGAAAACAAAATGGAAAATAGAAAGAAAGAGAGAAGTACATTTGAGGATCAATCTAGGAGGTCCCTAGTCTAACTAATAGGAATTCCAGGAGAGAAGACAGAGAGTTGATGCGAAGGAGTCACCAAAGAAATATTAGAGCATCTCCCAGAACACAGCTGTCCAGGCTGCAGGGTCTATGTGTGCCCAGCACTACAAATGACAAAGTGGCACCAAGGACTGTCACTGCAAAATGGCAGAAGGTCAGGGGTAAAAAGTAAACCCTATTCTTGGAAGCATTATTTGTAATAGCCAAAAAGGGTGAATAACCCATAAACATCCCTGTGGTATATTCGTGCAGCAGAACACGATTTGGCAATCCAAAGGAATGAGTACTACGACACGCTACGACATGGAGGACCCTTGCCAAGGTTGTGCTAAGTACAAGAAGCCGGTCATGAAAGACCACATAGTGTGTGCTTCCATTTTCTATGAAATGTCCAGAAGAGGCATCTACACAGAGACAGAAATAGATTGGAGGTGGCCTAGGGCTGGAGTGGAGGTGGTTTGAGGGGAAGTGAGTTCGGACTGCTAATGGGTACAAGGTCAGTTTTTTCTGGGGATAATCAAATGTTCTAAAATCAGAAAGGCATTGGACTTTTTAAAAACAGGCCTAGAGGGGTAGGAAAAGAAGAAAAGAAACAAGATGGGATCGGGAGGGAGATAAACCATAAGTGACTCTTAATCTCACAAAACAAACTGAGGGCTGCTGGGGGGGGTGGGGTCGGGAGAGGGGGTGGGGTAATGGACATTGGGGAGGGTATGTGCTATGGTGAGTGCTGTGAAGTGTGTAAACCTGGCGATTCACAGACATGTACCCCTGGGGATAAAAATACATTATACGTTTATAAAAAATTAAAAAAAAAACAGGCCTAGATATAAAAGAGGTGGGAGCACACGGTCTTTACATTTTTCAGAGGCGCCTGGCTGGCTGAGTCATTAGATCATGCAACTCTTGCTCTCGGGTCTCAGGGTCTTGAGTTCAAGCCCCACGTTGGATGTGGACCCTACTTAAAAAAATAATAAAATAAACAAATTATGGAGGAAAAGTGACTTTTAACTAATATTTCCATATCTTGACAAATTATGAATCAGAGTTGAACAAAAACATTTTCAAAAAGTCAAGTACTAAAAAATTTTTTCTGTAAATCCTTTCTATGAAGGCTCAGGGAAGACATGAGTATCATCAAAATAGGCAGTAAACTAGGAAAGAGGAAAACACGAGAACCGGAAATTCAGAAGCTCACACAGGCAAGGAATGAAAGCAATTCTCAAAATGTTGACGCAAAGTGCCACAGGCCTTAAGTCTGACCTGTCCAGATTGGAGCAGGAAGAGAGATGATCTGGGTGGCAAATCTCAGGAAAAGTAAAATGCAAATGAACTGCTATGGGACTGATAAACTATCTGATAGCCACGGCCAGATTGGGGGGAATTTATAGTTCTAGAAAATTTGGGGGCAGAGTGTGACAGGCACATATCAGACTAGGCAAATTTTTAAACCACCAATATTAACTAAAAAAAAATTAATACAAGAAAGAAAATGCAGTCATAGTATATGACAGGACTTAGCTGCAATGTTCCCACAGTTACAATACTATAAATACTGAATGCCAATTTAACCCCAAATGCTCTAGTAACTAAATTAGGAGGCTCGAGGGAGAAGTGGGTATTTTTGTGTTGGAATGTGTTAGAGAGTTAAACTAACATCTGTCAGAGGAAGACAACAATGATGTTGAGAAGCTGGGGGAGTAGAAGCAAGCATTAGAAGCATAAAGCAGTTTAGAAAATACAGACTAAATAAAGGAAGAGAAATTTCATTTCAGAAAGGTCATCAGGCCTTGAGTTAGAGTAGTGTTGGGATGGACAGGAGGATTTGGAAGCTGAGCTGAGGACCCAGTAAATGTGGAGAGCAAGAGGAAGGGGAGCCTAAAACCAACAAGAAATAAACAACATCAGCCCATGGTTTTAAGCCTGGGTGCTTGGCGGTGCTTGGGGAAAAAGCAAAGCTGGAGAGAGTTAGCTACTTGGAAGGAAGATAAAGGTGGCCTCTGCTGTGTTCTGGGCAGTGGGGTCCCTTTGGCTGCACCCCCTTTGGTATGCCTCTGTGGCTTCTGGGGGCACAACATCTGATTGCAGCTGTGTGGCAAATAGAAGCTGAGAGCATCTCAAATGTATGAGATTCTGGGTCTCGGAAATCACTTAAATTAATTCTGGTAATGTTCAGCTAATCAAATCAAAGCCCAGAGAAATTAATCCAAGGGAGGAAACGGTTAACCAAGGGATAGTCAACAACATGTTAAGGGACTTAGAGAAGTAAAGAACTGAAGACCAAGAAGAGGCCATTGGATGGGGTGATTGGGTGATTACCAGGAAAATCAGTGCCCCGGTGTGGAGGGGGAACAACCACAATGCGGGGTGTGAGAAGCAACGTGGGGGCTGGGGGAGCAGATTCTACTTGACAGCACCTCGCACTTAGTAAGGGCTCCACAAATATTAGTTGTGTGTGTGTGTGTGTGTGTGTGTGTGTGTGTGTGTTTCAGAGAAACATGATGACTTAAATGGAAAAAAAAAAAAGGCTGGTAGCTTTTTAAGGACAACTAACTCCTTAAAGATGTTTGAAGGAAAAACGGAGTCTAGAGCTGGTGTCTAGACAGAGGAGAAGGCCAGGCAGTGACAATGGCTAACAGAGCCGAGAAGGGCAATGGCTGATGGAAGTGAGTATTAGAGTATCTGGACGGACTTTAAAAAAGGACATGAGTGTAACAATTTTTGTGAGAAAGAGGACAAGTCCACACTAAAGGAGAAGAGAAAAGGATGGTGGGGGAGGGGGAGAATATCCAGATGAATTTTGAAAGGGACATTGAAAAGCCCTAGATTGGGTGATCTCTTTCTAAGGAAACCGGGAAGCATAAACCATCAAACGAAAGTAGGTATCTGCAGGAAGGCTGCAAGCTGGAAGAAGCTGGAAGAAGCTGGAAAAGCTTTGGAACAGATTTTCTTTGGAAACAGTGGTTCCAGGCTAGGAGTAACTTTACCTATTACCCTTGCTCCCATCTCCACTCCTGGAAGACCTTGGGTAGTGTCTGAAGACTTTTTTTTTTTTTTTCTGTCGCAGTGAGGAAGGCATCTAGTGGCCTTTTGTGGAGGTCAGGATGCTGCTAACCACAGGCCAGCCCCACAACAAAGAATGATGCTGTCCCAAATGTTAATTGTACCAGGATTGAGAAACCTTGCTTTAGAACAACTGTTGAGGCGACTTCACTAAGCGGTCAACAAGAAACGTGCAGGAGGAGTGCTCAGCAGCTGCACAGGCCAACCCCAGCTTAAATAACATAAATCTGAATCCAACTGGTATGTTTTTTTGGAGTTTTCTATTTACATTAAGCAGAGAGAGCTCATATAAGTAGAATGTCTCATTTTGAAGGGCTTTACAAACATTTGTCATGAATCCATTGCTAAAGGTATAAATATCTAATATTTATAACCTTAAACAAATCTTTAAGGTAAGTACCCTTTTTATGGCTTTCCATTGAGGAAACAAAAACACATAATTGTTAAGTAACTTACCCAAAGCCACACAGCTGGTACAGATAGAGAAAGGATTTAAACCCCGGCAATTTAACACAAGTATCTATTCTTACCAGGATTCCAAGACTTTAGGGGCCTTTAACTCTAAAATCAATTCCATTTCTCATTTGACCCTCTTCCAATGACCTCTCAATTCTGAAATGTAGGTGTCCAAGCAAAGGTGTTTCCTTTGACAGATTTGCACCATATGTATCTCCTCCCCATAGTATGCAGGCCTCAGTCTTGAGTTCAACAATTGAAATCCTAGTGCTAAGGGCTAGGAAGGTGGGTAACACATCCTTAGAGAGAAGTCAAGTATTTGATATATGACCTCTGAAATAACTACTTTGAATGAGATCAGTAACCTCACTCCTTGGAAATTCTGTAGATGGCCAGTCTGTTTTGTGAACCGGCATGTTAGCCATGCCCCTGTTTCTGAGATTACAGTGTGATTAAGTGCCTCTAGCATTATTCATTCTATCTATGATAGGCCTTTTTGACTATTAATCTCTGAACATATGCTCTGCTCAGCCTGGATTTGGAATTACCAACCTCCTAAGGTTGTGTTCATCAGAACTTGGCAGGACCATTGCTAAATTTCTACCTTGTGTGTGCATTAATTCATCAATTGCATGTGCATTAATTAATTCATTAATTCATTAATGTTTCTACCTTGTATGTGCATTATTCATTAATTCAAGGAGGACTCATGGAAACCTAATGACTGGCCTATGATTGATGCTGTTATGAAAAATGTCCCAAAAAAAGTCCAAGAAACTGATGGGGGATTAGACACTTTTAAGCATCATTAATCCATCCTCAGAACCGGTATGACCTTTGACCCAGCTCTGGCTCCTGACAAGAGGGCTGTAGGCTTGAGGCCTCCTGCCTGTGGTAGCTGGCAGGGGCGAGGCTACTACAATGGGAAATGCGGGAGCAAACAGGTTACATGAAGGACGCTGAGATGAGAAGCAGCTAGGAGGGGGCCAAGGGACCACGATACCAGGCAGAGAAAGACTCCATCCCTGTTCTGACCCCATCATTCCTCTCCCCAGCCTCTGTCAGCTCTGCCTCTAGGTCAAGGGGCTCACAGAAGACTCCAGGCCTCCCATCTTCCATCTCCCTCTCTTCTCTCCAGTTCTTCTCATGCCTCCATCATCTGGCTCATGTTTCCGTTCTCCCATCCTTGCTGCCCTTACCAACATTTAATCCACAACCACTGTTTTCCCTGTACTTTCACTCCCAGAAAGTCTCTCAGTTACATATTGACACAGGAGAGAGGCAGGTCCAGGACTGGACAATGTTTTTATTTCTAATTTCATTACTAACTTGTTTAGGGATTTTCCCTCCTGATCGTGATTCTGCTTATTGCTTAAGTATTTCTTAGATAGAGCTATTCTTCAAATCAATTTTTATATTTCTGCAACAATTCACATCAGATGATTCCTGTTCACTCTGTAGCTAAGATAAAATCATCAAGATTTCAAACTCTAGGACCTTCAGCTGACCCTCACTGAGTAACAAATATTTGAGATTTTGAGATTTGAGCATGATGGGGGTTACAAGTCTCATTCAGGGCAAGTGGCTCCACTTATCCTGGTCTTATATCCCTTGCCATTAGAAAAGCCTTGCTTTGGTCTATCTTAAATGCATCATGCCGTTGTGCTCTCCAGAAAACCAGCTTTCATCATAGTATCCCTCTGGTAAGTGTCTCTCACCCCTTTACAAGAGTCACCAGCCCAAACTTCTCATGCTGGAGTATGAGGATCTGGGACAGGGAGTAAATGTTCATCTGCTCTTCCCTGCCCCACCCCACCCCCCAACATCAGAGTCAGGAACGTGATAGAAAAGGCCAAGGATAGAACCCCCAAAGCACTGATCCCCAAACCTCTGCACCTCCAACCAGCTTTACACGGCGGGCTTCTCCCCTTCCCGAGCCTCCGTGTTAGTCCCTTGGCCATTGCCATGTGTCATTCCCTGCTGTCATTTCCTTTCTCTGATCTATCCCCTTCAGTAGCTCCAACACGGAAGTTAGGGTTAGCTAGCTGGTTCACTTCATCTTTGATTCTAACTCCCCAGTACCAGGCCTTCTCAGATCCCTCTATTAACCAACAGGCCTGCTTTCATCAGCATGTCGTGTTGGCTGATTTCTGAGAAGGATATGGTTGTGCATGTCCTGAAGTGTTCACATCCTGATTTCCTGTCAGGATGATCAAAACTGCTTTCCACAGGAGCTAAAGAAAGATGATCCCGCCAGAGCTCCTCTGGGGCAGAAGACAGAGTCCCCAGGGTGCTTCTATGCTCTTTAATTTATTTGGACTTTGAAGGGATCTGTTTAGACCCTATGCCAACTGAGTGCTGAGAGATAGAATGTCTGTTGCTCTTTGTTTCTTCTAGGAGCTCCATAAAGAAAAGAAAAAATAGAGGAGTCCATAAGACCCACCATCCCAGTGACCTGGCTGGAGAAGAGGTGTCACCCGTCATGCCAGCCTCTCACCTAGCTACCACAGAGGCTTCTTGGAACACTTCCAATCCAAAGAAGGACCTAGAGCAAGGAATGGATATGGTAGGTGCCCAGCAAATATTTGTTGAATAAATGAAAAAGAAGTTTTAATATCTTACTTAGTAAGATTTCGTGAAAAAGAAAGTTTTAATATCTTACTTACTTATTATCTTATAATAAGATAAATAATATCTTACTTAGTATCTCTTCACTATTGAGATAACCCTCACTCTGAAGTCGATAGAGGCTAAAAGAGACAGAAAAGAAATTTAAATGCATTTGGCACCAAGACAGAGTAAAGCTGTGTCTAAACATGAGATGGAAATCGCATCTTCTCTTAGCATCCCAGATTCTCCACGTGCAATGACTTGGGGGCTGATATTGGCACAGAGGAGAAAATGAAAACTTATTTCCCAGACCCTCAGCCCAGTGAGAGTGTTCCATCTCCATGATCCAAAGAACATCCAGGCCTATTTCTGACCAAAAGAGAAAGAGAAATTCCTTCTCAGGAAACCCAAATTTTTGCAGAGCTGAAGAACTTGCTATATCACAGCTTTAGCTAAACAACACGAGCTTGATTATCAAATATTAGAATTGGAAGAAACAAGCATTGATGCAAGTAAAAGAATATTCTGCTGCTGATTTAAAGACAAGTGAATCGCTAAATATTTTTATTAGCAGCAAATTTGCTGCTTGCTGGAACTAATTTCACGCCCTGTAGATATGGTGCTTAAGTTGGAAATGGCGTTAAATTGCTCTCTCCTTGAGGCGGGTAAGGCTTCTGGTGGCAACCACCACTAGATGGCACAGACAAGGTAGCTCCTCTAACACAGGCAGCTTTGGAGCCAATCATAGGGAAGTACAGAGGAAGTTCCGCCCTAGTTTTCCCCCTCCTTCCAAAGAAAGGTTTGTGTCTCAAATATCCAAACTTTTAGAAAGGACCATTCCTCCCAAGATTCTTGAATTTCCCAGTTCAATCTTTTTTTCTAAGCTCATACACCTCTAGTTCATCTATCTAATTAATTAGTCAACTAATTGTAATTTATATAGTTTCCTGTGTGTTAGCCCTATCTCTTCAATGGTACCATATAGCCTCTAGAAAGGAAAGATTACATTTTATCATTAGAATGGAAACCACAGTGAGCAAACAGATACAACTTGCAGGTCGGAGAGCTAGAATAAAAGAACTGAGACAAAGATGGTAGTGCAAAGGATAAGACCAGATTAGACCAAGATGGAACAGAACAGAGGCCACTGGAGCCTGGGGATATGAAAGCAGGTGAGCAATCCAGAATGAAGGCCGGCCAGCTCTGAGTGACAGGGAATGGCTGAGGCTCAGAAGCCACAGCCAGAGGACACGTTAAGTAGTAAAGGTCAGAGCAGGCTATGGGTGAACAAATAGACCAACAGAATACAGAACACAAATGCCTTAGGAGAAAAAAAGGCAAGAGGCCAAAGGTCAAAGCAGCAGTCAGGAAATACGTAGAAGCTAAAAAAGTAGGAGCAAAACATACAGAAAGACTGAGGTGCTTATTAAACAGAAGCTTCCAGTCAGTTACTACTAGGGCCGACACAGGGTCACTAAGAATAAGTTTTGTTCAAATGAATTCATTTCCCTGTAGAGTTATGAAGTTGATAAGTCAGATCATGCCACTGATTCTCTTGCTTAAAGACTTCTGAGTTGGCTACAGAATGAAACCGACTTCTTTCACATGGCATTTGAGACCTTTCACACTCCCCCACCTCATTTCCTGTCACATCACTCCTGTCCCTGAACCTGGCACTCCACCCACATTAAGATATTTGCTCTTCCTGAACCATTCCGAGGACAGGCATTCCTCCATGGTTGGCTTATCCCATTTCTTCACTTGGAATATCTCCCATCTCCGTGCTCTACTCATTTCATAAAAATCCTGCATATTTTTCAAGGTCCAGTTAATGTCACTTCCTTGGTGAAGACTTCCTTTCTTTTTCCCCCATGAAGAAGTAATCTCCTTTTGCTCCAGGTCCTCTGTAAACTTTGCTTATGCTGCTAATGTGGAATATGATATAATATATATAATACCTATTATATTTTACATTGAACAACATATATACCTCTAACAAGTTAGAGGCAATGTATATTTAATTATACACATTAATTTGGAGCTGATGTATATATGGTTATCAACTCTGCTAAATTGTGAGCTCTTTAAGACAAGACTGATGTCTTGATCATTTTTATGGCCTTAGAACCTAACACAGAACCTCGCAGATAGGGGGTCAGCAATGAACATTTATTAATTTGAATGGGACTCAATGCCAAACACATATATTTTCGAAGTTATCATTAGGAATAATGCTGTAAAATGGGTCATTGTCCGAACACATACCCAGATAAGAAGGAGGTTTCCAATGCTGCCAAGTTTTATGCTAGCCAACAGTTTTTATAATCATCCAAATTAACAAAGAATGTTTATCAAATGTGCAAGGAGATCCACTAATATTATAGGGAAAAGAATCAAGACTTTAACAATAAATCTAGTAGGCTGGAATCTAGTAGTCTGGAAAAGTAACAAGATAAAATTGAAGTAAATGTAAAGTCCTATATTTAGATTTCAAAAATAAATTGCACACACCGCGTAGGGTGGAGATTTTACTTGGCAGGAATAAAGGTGCCGAAGAGTTAGAAGCTTCAGTTAATCATAAACTTTGAAAGCAGACAGTGAGATGTGACCAGTGACAATCTAAGGACATGAGTCCCTGATGATTGTGGAGTGTCCTGCTCAAAAGAAGCAGGAAGAGTGTCACTGTCCTCCAAGCTTATGTGATGTATTATGAGGAATTCGAGCACCAGATTCTACAGATGCTTTAATAAGCCACAGTTCAAGTCCAGCCTAAAAACAAAGAGACAAACAAAACACAGTTCATCCAGATTGCTGTGACCAGATGGTAAAGGAGTCTAGAAATGAAATAAATCAAGAACAAGGGAACTCCGTGTGTACTTAACTTGGAAAGCTAAAAACTAAGGGAAGGCTTCATTGCTATCTTCAAATATTTTAAAAGTGGCCTCTTATATGTTACTACAAATGGCAAAGCTAGACACAGTGAGTATAAATTATGAGGAGGCGGAGTTTGGCTCAGTGTAAGAAAGACCTCTGTAAGATTTATAGCCATCCAACAACCAAGTGGGTAGCTATGGGAGGTTGCCAGCTCTCCAATCCTGAACAGATTCCACCAGAGGCCAGATAACTAGGTAGATATCTGTAAGAGACTTACAGAAGAGATTGTTTATACATAGAAAATATAAATACCTTCCCTTATGAAATCTCTCAGTGGCTCATCAGAACCAGCAGGATAATGTCTAAGTTCTTCATCATGTCAGGGCCCCTGGGGGGCTCAGTCAGTTAAACGTCTGCCTTTGGCTCAGGTTATGATCTCAGGGTCCTGCGATCTAGCCCCTCATTGGGCTCCCTGCTCAGCAGGAAGTCTGCTTGTCCCTCTCCCTTTGCCCCACCCCCTGCTCAATCTCTCTGTTTCTCTCTCAAATAAATAAACAAAAATCTTTAAATCCCTCATCATGTCATACAAGCCCTTCATGACTCAGATTCCAATGAACCCCCTCTCTTCATCTTCTGCCCTTACCCACCTCCCATGCCTTTAGCCCCAGCACATTCCATACAACAGACACTCTGAACTCCTCACCTGTTCTCTATTTGTTATTCTCTCTCAGACCACTAAATATTTGCATGTGCTAGTCCTTGTGCGTAGAACCCTCTCCCTCTTATCCTCTGTGGCTAGTTTCCAGTCATCCATAAAGACCCTGTTCAAGAGTCAACCTTCCCTGACTCCTCTATTTCCTGCCCTGTACTCAGGAAGCACCCCAGATTGCCCTCTGATGCAGCCTTTATTGCAGGATGTTTTCCTTGTTTGTCTCAAACAGTAGAATGTGAACAATTTGGAAAAAACAAACAAACAAACAGTCTCATCTCCGTACCTCCCATCTCTAGAACACTGCCTGATGGATGGCAGATGTTCAGTTTTTGAAGTGAATTGAATCAGGCCTTTATTCCTTAGGTCAAAACATGACCAAGGGGTCAGGCAGAATCTAGACTTTACTAAATGTGCAATCATCTCCAGAAGCAAGAGTTTAGAGAAATGACTAATTTAGAGAACGGCCATCCTTCTAAACTGTGGACCACCTAAATAAATACACCGTACGTTTTCTTTTCTTTCTTTCTTTTTTAAAGATTATTTATTTATTTGTCAGAGAGAGAGAGAGAGAGCACAGGCAGACAGAGGCAGAGGGAGAGGCAGGCTCCCTGCTGAGCAAGGAGCCCGATGTGGGACTCGATCCCAGGACGCTGGGATCATGACCTGAGCCGAAGGCAGCCGCTTAACCAACTGAGCCACCCAGGTGTCCCACGTTTTCTTTTTTTTTTAAGGGATCTGTCTTCCACGTCTTCATTTCTCAAGCCCCCTGCCCTCTGCACTCCCCTCCTTTCTTCTCCTTGTCCCCACTTACATGCTACCTGACTCTCCTATCTCATCCTGGGAAATATGTTGGCAAAGTAATCAAAGAAACAATTCTATTTATCATCTTTTTTAAAAGAAGATTTTATTTATTTATTTGACAGAAAGAGAGATTACAAGTAGGCAGAGAGGCAGAGAGAAGGGAAGCAGGCTCCCTGCAGAGCAGAGAGCCCGATGCAGGGCTTGAACCCAGGACCCTGAGATCATGATCTGAGCCGAAGGCAGAGGCTTAACCCACTGAGCCACCCAGGTGCCCCATCATCATTTCTTTATTAGATTAACTTAAATCATATCTACTGCCTTCAGGGTCTCCGAGTTTGTGAAACAAACTCATGTTAATGTTTTCTATCGAGGATAGTTTGGCAAATGCCCCAAAGGTTAGCAAAACATGGTTCAGGGGCAGAAAGTCCCAGAACTAGAATCCTCGAGGCTTCTTTTCCTCCTCATGGACAGGGCTCCTTGCCATTAAAAAATGTGGAATATTTATGAGACCACCCTCTTAACTTGGGCCATAGCTAGGTATGAGTATGCTTCTGAGAGTTATATTCCTAATCCTGATTTATCTCTTAGATCTCCTTCCTAAGTATTAGGTTTTTCAATCCCAGAACACAGCACCAACCTATAAAAAGCCTTTCAATTTGAGTAGCTGTGAGCTCAAATAAGATTTGTGACCATATTTTAAAATCCCTCCATTCTGGCCATCTCCTCTCTCTCAGAGCCCAAGAACGATGGCTGCACTGATCGAGCTCTGCTCGATCCTCCTCCGAAATGCCCAGATGGAAGCAACTGAGTGCCCACTGGTGTGACCTCTGTCGAAAGGGAGCATTTTTCAGCTGCTTCTCCCGCGAAGTGAACTTCACATCTTGTAAGGAAGCATGGGGCTCAGGCCTGTCACGGGCTGTAACAATGCCTCAAGACATCTGCTAATCCAGAAACCCCATGGTTCTTCTAATACTCTCACACTTTCCCATAAAGCATGGTGAGCTTCCTTCCCCCACCCACCAAATGTTCCTGTATAGGCTCCAGCTGAGTTTTGCTGCCTGGTGTGTGCCTCTTAGGCTGCTGGCCTCTCCTTCACAAGAGTTGGGGAAATCACAACTCACGGAATCCTTCTCTTGCTGTTTGGTCGCTTTATGTCAGCTCTGCGGAAAAGAACGCCTGGTCCGTGAACCCAGAGGCTAGGGCCAATGGCAACAGTGGTAACAGATCCTCCTCCGGTCTGTAGGAGAACAAAGGGACATTAAACTCCACCTTATCATCACCCTCCAGGAGAGGATGCCATTCTACAAAGAACAACAACAGAAAAATCTCATCCCCACTAGAGATGAGGAGAAATGAAATTAGCCTTCGCACTCCACATTCTGGGGAAGAATCACCAAAAGCTAGTGAAGGGCTTGGCATTATGGGAATTGGGCCGCATTCTGACCACAGGTTGTACGAACTGGTAGTTGGCATACCCATTCTGTGGTTGATCTTGGCCAGTCAAATCAGGTCACTCCTCTACTTAGAAATCTTCCAAATGGCTTCCCATGTCACTCAGAGGAAAGCTCAAGGCTTACCACGCCCTCTGTGCGTCTCCCCTAGCTCCAACCACACTGGCCTCCTTTGCTCTTCGTGGACGATGCCTGTAGACCTCCCCTCCAAGGGCCTTTTGCCTGCTGGGCCCTTGGTTCTTCACTCTCTCACTTCCTTCAGGCCACTGCTAAGCTGTCACCTCAATGAGAGGTCTTCCTTCATGACCCTGTGTAAACACCCCTCAACCTACATGCCCCTCATGATTCTCTGTTCCTTTATGCTGTTTTCTTCTTTCTAGCACGTGAAACCCGTAGGTGTTTCACATATTTATTTGTTGGTTATCTGGCTTCTTCCACTAGCATGTAAGTTTCATGAGAGCAGGGACTTTTTTTAGTTCATTCTTCACCCCCACGGTCTGGAACAGGGCAAGGCATCCAGTGATACTCAGTATAAATGTTTGTCAAATGAATGAGCCCGTGCATGAATGGCCCTACCCTTAGGCATCCATATTAATGACATATGATCACTTGCCTGGAGCCAATGAGTAGGCAGTGCCTGAGCAGGCCATGGAGCTTCTTGCCCTCTGGCCCAGCTCCTCTTCTATTTTCCAGAACTCCAGATTTTCAAATGATTACTAGCATAATCCGAATTCAACTGTTTCTCTGCTCTTCGGCTTTTCCTGTTCTTCGGCTTAAGGAATAGACATTAGAACTCCTTCCAGTATGAAAAAACCTTACCGGCTCTCAAACAAGCCAAATAGCCTCAACCTTTTGGCCGCTGAGTAGACTAAAACATTTAATTTGGTTCTTCCTTGTGTGAGCGAAGCAGTCCTTTTTAGAAAACAAACACCTGGCTCACAGTTGTTGAGCCAACAGGTTGAATTTGCTCTGAAGGATAATCCAACTTGCTAAGAATGGACAAATAATTCAGAAATGGAAAGCCTGTTACTTGTCTCCTCTGTTTTGGAGTCCCACCAAAGAGGGAACTCGCCCCCTTCCGCAAATTGGGGGAAGCAGAGGCTCTCATAAGACACAATGCTTCAGTAATGCTGGCAGAAGCTGTGCAGGTTTGCTTTCCATCCTACTGTCTTATCCTGTCAGCTCCCTCATCTCACAGAATCCAGTCTCAATAATTTACAGCGGAAAGACGTTTAATAAATAAACGGCCAGATTGGAGCTGTCAGCTCTGCACAATGGGGCTGTCTGCATCTTTCCCTCAGCCTCAGCACCCGCTCTCCTGGCTTGCTTTGGCTAAAACAATCCCGTTTGCTATTTTCATAAAATTAGTTCCTCTGCAGTTTCTATTAATCAGAACATTCTTTCGAGAGAATTATACTGGGATTTCATCACCATTGGAGTTCGACCGTTAGGTGAATCTGATGAATTTTTATCACCTCTATGAGTGGCAGAGAAGGTAAAAAACTTGGGTGGGCTGAGGTAAGTGGGCAGAGAGTTCTCCCCTGATATCCTCTGAGGTCTCACAGACCTGAGGTCTCACAGAACCCAAATCAGTCTCCCCTGTCAAACATCTGAGCAGCTTTCTCCCACAGATACATCTCTTCATATATATATATATATAATTTCTTCAGATTTTTAAGAGCTCATGACCCAATCTTCTTGGGGTCATGAACTCTTAAAAATCTGAAGAAAGCTATGTATACTCTCCCCAGAAAAGCCTACATACGCACATAACCACTAAGCCTTCCATTCAAAGGGGTCTGTGGACACTCTCCCTCCTCTCCCTGCACATATGGCCCATCCACAGCCTCCACACTAATAACAGTGCATCCTATGGCTTCCTAATCATCCTCATCTCCCTGAAGAAACTTAGACTGGAATAGAAACTCAGCCACCTCGGAATTCCTTTACTGAAGGAGAAAAAGAGATTTTTTTTAAAAGAGAAAAAGAGCGTAGAAGTGAGAAAGTTTCTCATCATGGTCAAATACATTTTGAGAAATAAGGAAAAACAGAAGAGAACTCATATTGGCTGAAGGAATGCAAGTGCAAGGATCCATCAACTGATTATGGTGCACTGTAATTGTCTAGATGGGACATGGGATCAGAATTAGGAAAGATCTGATGAAGTCTCCTTGCCTCCAGACTATACAACACCTATCCCATCCTAAGATAGATAAGCTCTACATGAGAAAAGACACAACATGGATGAAAGAAATTTTGGACCAATGGAACCAGGATTTTAATACCAGCACTGTCCATGAACTATGTGGTTTTAGGCAAAAAATAATTTGTCTCTATCAATGTTAGTTTTCATTTTGTTTTTTATTAACATGATTTCCAAAGTCTATTTCAATTCCAACATTTCATGGGACCTGATTCATTAGAGACCTCTTTAAAAAAAAAAAAAAGATTTTATTTATTTATTTGAGAGAGAGCATGCATGAGAGAGAGCAATTATGAAAAGGAGGCAGAAGGAGAGGGGTAAGCAGACTCCCCCCCTTGAGCAGGGAGCTCAATGCAGGACTCGATCCCAGGACACTGGGATCATGACCTGAGCTGAAGGCAGACGCTTAACTGATGAGCCACCCATCATTAGCGACCTCTAAGATAGTTAGGCTCAAAGCTTTTTCTTAAGGGCCCAGCAGTAAATATTTCAGGCTTAGGGGCCATACAGTCTCTATATTAACTACTTAGCTCTGGTATTGTAAAGTCAAAGCAGCCACAGACAACCTGCAAGCATACCTGTGTTCCAGTAAAACTTTACTTACAGACACTGAGATTTGAATTTCATATGGTTTTCACAGTTTTCTTCTTTTGTTTTTTCCCAAACCATTTAAAAATGTAAAATTCATTCTTAGCTTGTAGGTCATACACAAAATAGATGGCAGGCCAGATGACGTCCCCAGACCATAGTTTGCCAACCCCTGGTCTATAGCATCAGGTAAACATTATGACCTTGGAACATCATGCTGTTAATTCTGGATGACCTTGGAAAGCCAGTAACTTGGGTTCAACAAGTGACAATTGTACTGGGGGAAATTTGTTTACCCAGTTTCCCAATTAGCAGAATAGAACAATGGTAGCTTTTGAGTCTCAGCTAATAACCAACAATTCCTTAGGTTTGGGGTACACTTCCAGACCTACAGAAATGCTTAAATAACCACACATGAGAAAATGTATATAAAACAATTCAGGACTCTCTGGCAGAAAAAGTTTTTTTTTTTTTTAAAGATTTTATTTATTTATTTGGCAGACAGAGATTACAAGTAGGCAGAGAGGCAGGCAGAGAGAGAAGGAGAAGCAGGCTCCCCGCCAAGCAGAGAGCCCGACACGGGGCTCGATCCCAGGACCCCGAGATCATGACCTTGGCCAAAGGCAGAGGCCTAACCCACTGAGCCACTCAGATGCCCCCAAAAGTTTTGACTATAAAGTGAACATGAAAATTTTATGGCTTCTCCTGAAATCACTCCTTACCTGCCATAGTCTTTTTGCTGCCATACCTCTGTCAGACAGCATAACAAATCATTTTACACATTGAAGAAAGAGTCAATTAGGCCCTGGTTTGTGTTGTTATTGCTTGAACTTTCTGGTTTGTTTAGGAGAAAAGGAAATTGTAATTAAACAAATGATATGCATATACATATGGTGCCTAATACATTCTACAAGTACAATATTAACAGTACATATACAGCGGAGATGTGGAGCAACGTGGAGAGGCACTGTATTACACTTGACAGAGGAGACAATTTTTAAAAGGAGAAAGGTTGGATAGTCAAGTAATCAATCTTCTCTAGAGTGAACTTTGATTAAGAGACAGCAAAAGATGGAGCACTATGGTGACAGCACTTCTCTCAATTTCAGTGAGAGGGTAGAATATCATTATTTAATCAGAAAACTAATACCTCCTCCCAGTTAAGGGGTAAGATAGAGGTGGGGCTCCAGGGGAGGGTCCCTTGATGTGAGAGGAAACCTAAAATATTATATCCATCTGGGAAGATGTAAGAGGTTTGGAGTGCCTTCTCAGTCATGCCTTATTCTTAATTTATAATTTAACTAAAGTCAGATTGATCATTTGAAGTATAAGAAGGTTAACTTTCCCAATCTTGAACTTTTGAACACTTTCTCCCCAAAACATTAAGAAGTCAGAACAGTTCTAACCAGTTGGTCTAAATGGTGTTATTTTCCATTACTTGTCTTTACTCTGGCTTAGACCAGTCTCCACATTATTCCCCAGATACTCAATGCTCATTCATGTCTCATTCTCTTTGTTCAAACTGTTTTCTCACCCCGGATTCCCTTCTATTTCTGTTCTACCTTTAACATTCCTACCCACATGCCAGGTCCCAGCATTCATGCTAACTATACCACAAAGACCCCCAATTAAGTCCAGCCAAAACACTATTTTGCCCAAAGAATATGAGTGAAGAAGTGCTCTGAAAACTACAAAGTGCTCTGCAAATATGGAGTATTATTATTATTATTATTATTATGGGGGGCAATTACATTTGGCTCAATTATATCTTGCCTTAACATATTTCCTTACTGTTTCATATGCTGTTGGCAGTAACAAACCACAGCTTACTAAGTAATCACAGGAATCACATAGTATTTTCTGTATCCTTATAGTCTCTACCAGTGCTTAGCCACAGTTAACCACTCGATTCCAATGAAATTATTTAATCAAAATAATGGCTTTGTTAACCTCAGAGCTCTGCATTGGGCCAAATGGTTCAGTTGTTAGACACATAAGAAGTAGTTTGTTAGGACATATGAAAATATGCAAATGAAACCTTAAAAGTAAATTTGAGACTTACATTTAATGGAATTCAACCATCTTCTTCCATTTTACCCATAAAGCTAGGACGCAGGAGATGAATTCCCTAAATCAGAGCTTCAGTGTTCCAGGACTGAACAGTTTGCTTCATGAAGTTTCAGAATGTTGTCTAAGGTCAAAGATTCAAGTACTGCAGTTTTCAAATTTGGTATTGTTTATTTTGAGTGTTGTCTGTTTTCCCTTCCTGATTCAGCCGTGGAGCGTGCATCCTCTGTCCTATTTCCATTGGTTGGCCTGATTTATGGATATTTTGGTCTAACGGGCCATACAAAGCTATGGAACAAAATCACGGTGAGCTTTAGTTTGCAGTTAGGTCAGAGCAGTCTGCTAAGGCATGGACCAGTTCCAGCTGCCTGGAGGTGTGGCTACTGATTTATTTACTTGATGGACCCTGGCCTCGCTTCTTCAGTCCCATGAGAAGAATCATTCTTGCCATAGTCTACTTCCTAAGGCTAACGGAAGAACAGCTCCAAATAAAATAAGGCGAGGCAAGGCTAAACGAAAATATGACGCTGGTACATACAACTTGTGCTTCGGACTCGGTTCCGTCCAGGGGTGGGATGGGGTGGGAGGTTTTAGGGACCCTCAATGTCAGGGCCTGACCTCACCCCTCCGAGGCCTAATCTGACTTGCCCCTGGAGTCCCACCATCCACCCAAACCAGTGGGTCGGAGACTGAGATGTCCATCAGACTCCGAAACAGACACTAACGTCTAAACCGCTGTACAAATCTCGGACTTCGAGACTAGGCGAAGGTGTTCCCTTCCTCCGCTTCGCAACCTCGCTGTGGTCTCCATAGTAACAGCGAGAGAGGCCGGGAGAGCGGCCTAACAACCCGCCCCCACGCTAGACTGACCAATGGTTCTGCGGGTTACCTAAGAGATGGTGTGATTGACAACGGGATGGGACGGGAGGCGGAGCCAGGACTGCCTCGATCCAATCGAACTTGAGGCCGGTCTCGGGGACCAATAGCACCTACCAATCGGAGGGCGTAACGGAGTGCGACGTGCCCACCCACCACGCTCAGTGTTGCCTGGAGGCGCGGCTGTCGTAAGCAAATGAGAAGGAAGCTGGGTGTTGAAAGAGCGGCGTTGATTAGCGAATCTGGAATCACCTGGATGAAAGCCCACTTGTGATTCGTCATAAGTAGACCGAAGCCCCTGTGGGCTGGAACGGGCCGGACAGTGAGGTGTGAGTAGGGGACCTGGGAGACGGAGGGCCAGGTGAGGGGGAGGCGAGGAAAGTTGCGGGGGCGGGGGCGGGGGTGCTGCAGCGAAGGGAGAATGGCGGAGGCTGGGGCTGAGGAGGCTAGAAGATGCCGCGGGCCGATGGCTCTGAGCGGACTCTCAGACCACCCTTACCGCCGACCTGCTCCCAGGGCCCTTATTTGGGGCTGAGAAAGAAGGGATGCTTTCTTTGTCGTGCTCCTAAGAAAGTGAAATGTCAGTGTCTGATTCAAATACCTTACGACCGAGACCGTAGTCTCTCCAGCTACTGCGAGGTAGCCCGGCGAACATTCTGATGAGACCTGGGGGCGACGTTTTCCTGCCGCCAGTTTGAACGAGCCGCAGGGCTGGGGAGAGACGCTAGAGCCCCAGTTCTGGGGTGCTGACTCCAGCGCTGGAGGGCTGCTGTCCGGGGAGCGCCTGGCGAGGTAGCTTCCAGACGCCCTCACACCGCCCGGGAAAGAGGGTGGAAGGAGTCTGGATCCACCGATCTCCCTTTTCTCGCAGTGCGTTAAGACCTGATGCCACATCGATGGCATTTAGGTAGCTCCACGATTGAGTTCTCTCAGGCTTGCATTTTACTTAATTACAAAGGTAGAAGCATTATCCTAGTACATTAAAATTCAAACCGTAGTGAAATGTTTACTATAGAAAAATAAATGTATGATGCCCCCCCCCCCTTATATTTGAAGGTTTGGAACGGTTATAAAGGAAAGTGGAAAGGAATCCTGAAGAAGGGCCATTCATTCCAGTAATCTCTGTTTTCTGCTGCCTTCAAGGCCTTGAGTCTGAAAATGTAGGAGTGGGTTAGATTATCTAGCTCCCCAATCTCAGGACTAGGACCAACTTATCCCCCATGGAATCCACATTTGTACCCGACTGTAAGTCATCTCCTAATGGCCATTAGTATTCTCACACATGTTGGACAGCCATGGCGAGCAATGTATTTTTAATCCACTGGGCTGCATAGGCGGGGGTCAGGCACCTTAATGTACACCTCTCTCTCAGTTTTCTCTGAGAGCTGTTGAGAAAGGGTTTGTGTAAATGAACAGTGCACTATACAGACCTCTAAAAGTTTGGGACGATCTCTTTCCAAAGAAAGACCTCACAGTAGGAGCACAGAGCGGGGAAACTGGCCCTGGGGTTGCTCTGGTTGTCAGCTACTAAACAGGGTGTTCAAATGGAGACATTATTTTATTCAGACTCTAGTCCACCTGCTTTAAATGCCACAGACTTAAGTGGACTTACTCTGGAAACCAAGTTAGCTAAACCATCTGTTCTCAAAGAAGGTTTGAAAAAGTCCCGGACGTGAATCCAAAACACCATTGTTTTAATTTTTTAATCATATTTACTCAATAATTTAGCTATTCCACTATGGGAAATAATCATTAGTATTATTCCCACACAGAATTAACAAGATAAAATGACTAATGTTCACATCTTTCCCACGGCAGCACTCTATACTATATCCAGGCTTCCCTTTCCATGCTTAGCCAAAAAATGTACACAGTTTGGTTATAAAGTGATGAATCGCATTCTTAGAAGACCTTGGGGATAGTTGTCTCATTACTTTAAAGCCATGCCACATATGGATTCCCAGTGTCTCATGAACCTTTAATATTCCGTGGGGGATTGAAGGGCCTTGTTCCTAATGGTACAAACTTCGACCACCACTTGCCTTGTATTCTAGGCGTTAGAGTTGGTCCAAGTTTTACAAGTTATTTTTATAATTTATCCCAAACACTAGCAATTAAACTTAACTAGCCATCTTGTTAGGGTAGTGCCATCAGCACAGTCAACCAAGCAGGAAACCTGAGTCATCTCTAATACCTTTTCCCTTGACTCCTTTCCATTTCCACAGCAAGACAGGAGGCCAGACCCTCATCATCCCTTATCCAGAGAGTCCCCTATTGGTCCCCGATCTGGTCTCTGATCTCGCTTCGTATGCACTGAGCCTCCAGCTACCTCTTTATTTTATTTTTTTATAATATATTTTTTAAATATTTTATTTATTTGACAGAGAGAAATCACAACTAGGCAAAGAGGCAGGCAGAGAGAGAGGAAGAAGCAGGTTCCCTGCGGAGCAGAGAGTCCGATGCGGGGCTCGATCCCAGGACCCTGGGATCATGACCTGAGCTGAAGGCAGAGGCTTAACCCACTGAGCCACCCAGGCGGCCCTCCAGCTACCTCTTTAAAAATTAAGAATTCTCTGAAGAATTTCATAAATTGAGACTATTACACTGGCTAGTATAACAGATACCTATGCCCTACTAACTAGCTTAACAAATATGAACATTTTGGCACATCTGCTTAAGTTTTTTCTTTTAAATAAACAAAACATCACTGATTTTTTTTAAAAGATTTTATTTATTTATTTGTCAGCTTGAGTGAGCACAGGCAGACAGAGTGGCAGGCAGAGGCAGAGGGAGAAGCAGGCTCCCTGCTGAGCAAGGAGCCCGATGTGGGACTCGATCCCAGGACGCCGGGATCATGACCTGAGCTGAAGGCAGCCGCTTAACCAACTGAGCCGCCCAGGCATCCCAAAACATCACTGATTTAATTAAGATTCCTTCTGTTCTCTTTTCTGGCCTGATTTGCCTTCCTTCTGAAGTTGTTGTGCATCATTCATGCCCATGTATTTTTTTTTTAAGATTTTATTTATTTGACAGACAGAGATCACAAGTAGGCAGAGAGGCAGGCAGAGAGAGAGGAGGAAGCAGCTCCCTGCTGAGCAGAGAGCCCGATACAGGGCTCGATCCCAGGACCCTGGGATCATGACCTGAGCCGAAGGCAGAGGCTTTAACCCACTGAGCTACCCAGGCGCCCCATGCCCATGTATCTATATTTGTACAATATATATGCACTTTGTAAACAGTATGTCACTTTTTTAAGATTTAATTATTTATTTGAGAGAGAGAGCTTGTGTGAGAGAGTGCAGGGTGGGGAGGGAGGCAGAGAGAGGGAGAGAGAGAAACTTAAGCAGACTCCACACTGAGCAGAGAATGCTGAGCAAGAGCCCTACGCAGAACTCGATCTCACGACCCTGAGATCACAATGTGAGCTGAAACCAAGAATCAGATGCTTATTTGCACCACTGAGTGGCACAATTGGTTACTTTTATTCCATTCTTAATTTTGAAAATACAAGTGGTATCATACTGTGGGCTTCATTTTGTAATTTGCTTTTATCACTCAACATTGTTTTAGAGATAACATTCATATCAATACAGATAGCCAAGTTCATTTTAAGTATTCATGATGCGTATATACTATTGTATCCATTCCCTTATTGATAGACCTTTAGGTCTTTTCAGATGTTTTGCTCTTTTGAAAAAAAACTGCAGTGAACACCCTGTACAAGTATCTTTATGCAAGAGTTTTTCTAGAGTGTTGGTTCTCCAGGGGGATGGTACCGCCCTGTCGGTCATTTTGGAATTTGTAAGCGCACATTTGGTTATTATTGTGATTTGGAGACACTCCTGGGGTTTACGGAGCAGGGCTGGGGATGCTAGGCTGCCGTGAAGAATTATCCTGCATCCTGCACCATTTTTGAGTGTCCCACAGGATACTCATTTCCAATCTCAGCCTAGAACCTAACTCCATTTTTCATATAAACATAATGTATTCTTTGGCACAGTGTGACATAGTAAAATTTCCAGGAATGCAACTCAAATGTAAATCAAGGGGAAATTATACTTACTTGTGTTTTGGAACTTTCACAAGAGTTGTTCATCACTTGAGAAAATCACAGAGCTGAAGGCAGCCCAGCTCGTGGTATTTGAGTTGCCATACAGCACACCTGCATGGGCCTGCATTTGTAGCTTTGCGCTCATGAGGATTCTAAGTTTAGGTGCAAGCATCTGACTGCTGTACTTCATTATATATTCTGGTGTAGTCAGCCTGAACATTTGTATATTTAAACATATGCTGTTTTATTATGAATTACTTTCCATTTAAAATTGGCTCGTATATGACATAAAGTAGAGGTCGAGTATGACTGCTTTCTGATTGGGTAATCATTTGTCCCAACACCATCCATGAAATCCTTTACCTGCTGAATCAGAACCAACTCTGTCCTGTACCAAGTTTTCATAAATGCATGGATCTGTTCCTGGGCTCTCTATTTTTTTCCACTGATCCATGTGTCTTTATGCCATATCACACTGTTTTAATTACCTTGGTTTTATAATGTGTCTTGCGGCAGTTGGTAACAAGAAAGGCAAGTCTCCATCCTAGTTCTCAAAATTGTTTTCGCTATTCCTGGGCTTTTGCTCTTGCATATGAATTTGGGATACGTTTTCAAGTTCTATGAGCTCCACAAAAAATTATTTTGAGATTTTGATTAGAATTGCATTGAATTGATGTTGAAATCTTTTGTTATTGAACTGTCCCATCCAGGAATGTTGGTTATTTCTCTGCTCTGGTCTGTTTTGTTATTCTATTCGGGCCTTTAAAGAATAGCTTTGGGGGTGCCTTGGAGGCTCAGTCAGTTGAGTGTCCGACTCATGGTTTTGGCTCAGGTCATGATCTCAGGGTCATAAGACCAAGCCCTGCCTTGATCTCTTCACTCAGCACAAGGTCTGTTGTCCCTCTCCCCACTCCCCCTCGCGAGTTCTCTCTCTCTCTCATAGACAGATAGATAGATAAATAGATAAATAAATAAATAAATATTTTAAAAATACTTTTGAATCAAGTTTAACAATTTTTGCTGTAAAAATCTTACACACCTTTCTTTGGATTTATTCCTACTTATACACAGAAGTATATACATCTTTCTACTGTGAAAGTTGCAAATACATTCAAAAGTATAAAAAGTAGTATAGCAAACACTCATGTACTCATGATCCAGCTTCAACAGTTATCGCATGACCAGTCCTATTTCACGTTAACCCCCTTCACCTTTCCCTGGATAATCCTGAAGTTCCCAGACATATGTTATCTGTGGTATGTCTATCTATGTCTCTATGTATATTGTAAACTTTTAGCAGTGTAACCACAGTATCATCACATTTTTTAAAAAAGATTTTATTCATTTGGGGGAGAGAGAGAGAAAGCGCATGTGCATGAGCATGAGTGAGGGGAGGAACAGAGGGAGAGGGACAGGCAAGACTCTGAGCTGAGCTTAGAGGGGAACCTGGGGCTCAATCTCATAATCCTGAGATCATGACCAGAGCTGAAACCAAGAGTCAGCCACTTAACCCACTGAGCCACCCAGACATCCCAATATCATCACATATAAAATAAAATAATAATTCCCTAATACCATCCAATATGCAAATACTGTTCAGAGTTCCCCAGTTGCCTCATGAAAGGTTTTGGTTTCTTTGAATCAGGGTTCCAATTACCCCATATCTTTGTCAACACTTGGTGGTGTTACCTTCTCCAGAGCAAAATAATAACCAAGAATTTAACTTTGAACTGCCCTTTCTCATCTTCCACGTGACCGTTGACAAATGTTTTCGCTCTTCCTTATTTTGTTTTAATTGTTGAAGTGTAATTGACATACAGCTTCAGGTGTACAACATATCGGATATCTCTTACTTATTTTATAACTGGAAGTTTATACCTTTGTGGCCATTCTGGTGGGTATCTAGAGGTATTGCAGGGTGGTTTTCATTTCAGTTTCCTGATGACTAATGAAGTTGAGCACCTTTCACATCTTTATTGGCCATTCATATATCCACTTTAAGTTTCTGAAAGAGGTATAGAGGTATATTAAAATCCACACTAAATTTGTGGGTTTGTCCACTTATTGCAGTGATTCCTTTTGGCTTTACATATTTTGGAACTTTGTCTTAGGTTTATATTTGTCCTGAGTTGTATTTTTTTGTTGTTGTAAACTTTTCCTTTTGGGGACTGTCACTCTTAATATCTTTCAAAGCTTTCCATTCTATTTTGTTTGATACTAATATTGCTTCACCAGATTTTATTTTGTTTGGTTTGGATTAAAAAAATTTTTTTTTAAATTTTTTTTAAAAATTTTATTTATTTGTCAGAGAGAGAGGGAGAGAGAGCGAGCGAGCACAGGCAGACAGAGTGGCAGGCAGAGGCAGAGGGAGAAGCAGGCTCCCCGCCGAGCAAGGAGCCCGATGTGGGACTCGATCCCAGGACGCTGGGATCATGACCTGAGCCGAAGGCAGCCGCTTAACCAACTGAGCCACCCAGGTGCCCCAAGTTTGTACCTTTTAATCCTCTTTAGCTACCTCATCTTTATCCATTCTTCCATCCATGGACACTTAGGTTGCTTCCATATCTTGGCTAGTGTAAATAATGTTGCAATAAACATAGGCTGCTCCGATTAGTGCTCCCATTTTCTTTGGGTAAATTTCCAGTAGTGGAATCACTGAATCATATCGTATTTCTATTTTTAATTTTTTGAGGAACCTCCATACTGTTTTCCAAGTGGTTGTACAATTTACATTCCACCAGTAGTATATGAAGGTTCCTTTTCTCCACACTCACCAACACTTGTTCTTTCTTGTCTAGCCATTCTGACTAGAGCAATATCTCATTGTGATTTTGATTCGCATTTCCCTGATGATGAGTGATGTTGAGCATCTTTTCATGTGTCTGTTGGTCATCTAGATATCTTTGGAAAAATGTTTTTTTCAGAACCTCTACCCATTTTTTCATCAGATTGGTTTTTGGTGTTGAGTTGTAGAAGTTCTTTATGTATTTTGGGTATTAACTCCTTATGGAAAATACCATTTGCAGATATCTTTTTCCATTCACTAGGTTGCCTTCTTGTTTTGATGATAGTTTCCTGGGTTGTGCAAATGCTTTTTATCTTGGTGGAGTCCTAATAGTTTATTTTTGCTTTTGGTTCCCTTGCCTGGGGAGACATATCCATAATTGTGTTGCTATTGTTCTTCCTTGTTTTTAACTCCTCAAACAATTAGCCCTTCTTATCATTACAGAAGTCTTTACTATCAGTATTACCCAGTATTTTTCTTACTATCCCTCCTTACATCTATCTCATGCCTTCTTTCTTGGTTCATTTTCATTCTTGCTAAAGTATAGCTATGACAGCCATTTCATTCCTTTTATGTCTAAAAACTTTATTTTATACCCACTCTAGTGGGCCTTGCCCGCTGACTTGTGTGGCATCCCTACCAAGAGGTTTCAGTTGTCTCTGCCGAGATCCCATGAGTTTCTCACTTTGAGACTGGTTTTATGTAAATCTTCCTTCTCAAGATTCCCATACCACTTTGGTAGTATGATTTGAACCCCGTACTGGCATGTGGTGTTGGCTTGGGATTCAGATTTCTCTTGGGTTAGTCTGTTTTTCACTCACGGCCTGAGGTACTTGGCCAACTTTCTTCCAACAGAGTCAGTAGCAAATGTTCTAGTCCTGTTTCAAAGACAAGTGAGCCCTTTCTGGGCTTATCTTTATGCCTTGTTCTCCATTCGGTTCTCTGTGTCGTAGGTCTGAGACCTCATCTGTCCAGGAGGGACCATTCCAGGGGTCTGCAGCTGGTTTCAGTAACCCTGTAGACCTTTGGGCTCAGCTCCTGCTCACCACTCAGATTTTGATATGTGCTTTCATTTATGATACTTAAGGATTTTCGTTATTGCTTCCGAGCTCTGCTGTGTATTGAGTTCTTTTTGCGCGATTTTACGAAGCATTTCTATATGTCCACTGTTGTGCAAGGTACTTCCCGTGTTTGGGCTGTCCAGCATATTGGCCAGAAGTTACAGTCCTCTTGCTAAAGCTAAATATGATCGTTTCAGCCCTTCACTCAATTTCTGTGGATTTGTTAGCACTGCTTCAGTTATTCATCCAACGAATATTTCTTACTTATTATACCTATGGTAAGAACTGGGGATACTGTGGGGAGCAAGATATAAAATCTCTGCCCTCTTGGAGTTTGCTATCCTGGTTGGAGACCTAGAAAGTAAACCGGTAAATAGTAAGTTAAAAAGTAAACTACAGTTTGTGAAATGGACCCTGAAGGAAATAAGGAGTGATGGAGGGTAATTGTTCGGGGTGTTGCTTTAGCCAGAGCCATCAGGGAAGACCTTTCTGAGGAAGTCACATTTAAAGCTGAGATCAGACAGATGAGGAGAAGTCAGCTCTGCAAATAGTGGAAGGTTCGTGGGGCTTGTGGATTAATTCCAGACAGTGGAAACAGCAAGTACAGGGACCCAGCGGCGGGGAAACTCTTGGCACTTTAGAGTTATTGGGGTAATACCGTGCGCTCTAATGGGGGGCAGCCCCAGTTAGGTTAGAGAGGCAAGTGAGAGCCCAGCCCTGCTGCCACTCCTCTCTCGGCCCACCCCTTCCCCTACCTGTCATCTTGCCACATGGATTCTTTCCGAAATGGGCCTATGGGAAGTCACCTCCTCATTGAGGCCCTTCTCCTTTTGCGCTGCCTCAGCTCACACTTTGTCCCACTTTGTATGTTGTCTCCTTATCAGAGTGTGGTGTGGATAGTTGTTTACATGACAGTGTTCCCCAGTGGGCCTGCAGCTTCTGTCAGAAGATACGTCTTATTTGCCCTTGTGATCCCCAGACCGTGGCACAGAATAGATGTTGATTGAATAAATGTTTGTTTGTTTGGCAGTTTATGTCCAGGGTTTCCTTTCCAAACTTTCCAGTGCCTTTATGACAGAACTTATTCATAGATAATAATTTTTGTGGTATTTAAACCATCACGGTAAAGAAAACCATGAACCGAGGAGGAATTTATTTGCTTGAGATTTGTCTCTGATACTGAAGTAGAAAATCAGGGGGTGTGCTCTAGACTCAGTGGAGTGGGTGGCCCACTGAGTCATGGCCCCCCAAAAGATTGTGCCCACATCCTAATCCCTGGAACCTGGGAGCATGACTTGATATAGAAGGAGGGTCTTTGCAGACATAGTTGAGGATCTTGAGAGGAGATCAAACCAGATTCTTTGGGTGGACCCTAAGTCTACTACAAGTGTCCTCATAAAAAACAGGAGGAAGTGACAGAGACACAAAGGAGAAGGCCATGGAAAGACAGAAGTAGAGATTGGAACTATGCAGCTGCAAGCCAAGCAATGCCCGGCCCTCCAGATACTGAAAGATCCTGGAAGCATTCTCCTCTAGAGCCTCCAGAGGCTGCCCAACCTGGCTGGCCCCTTGATTTCAGATTTCTGGCCTCCAGACTGTGAAAGGATACCGTTCTATTGTAAGCCAGTGGTTTGTTAATACATAGCCCTTCTCATGACGCCTCACTTACGTGTTCTGTGACACGGTAGTCACTTACTACTGAAGTAGTAAGACCTACTTCAGACACCTGCTGCCATGATTAAATGAAATGTGTTTGTAAGGTACTTAGCACACCGTGAATGCTTGAATAGAGTGAGGCTCCTTTCTTCTTCATTGTCCTTGTCTTCTTCAAGGGCTTAGGAGTTTGCTTCATTTCGTGAAGAAAAACTCAATGACACAGGGGGACATTTCCATCTTGTGATTGTCTGGGTCTTTCTTTTCTTTTCTTTCTTTCCCTCCCTCCCTCCCTCCCTCCCTTTCTTCCTTCCTTCCTTCCTAAGATTTTATTCATTCATCTGTCAGAGAGAGAGCAAGAGAGCACAAGCAGGGGGAGCAGCAGACAGAGGGAGAGCAGGCTTCTCACTGAGCAAGGAGCCCAATGCGGGGCTTGATTCCCAGGACCCTGGGATCATGACCTGAGATGAAGGCAGACGCTTAACCGACTGAACCACCCTGGCATCCCAGGGTTTCAGTTTTCTAATTCCTCTGAAGGGACTGGACTTCCCCCAAAGATGTGTACCAATTAATCCTCCCATCACATCAGTCATCAGAAGTTCGTCAGACAGAATTCAGACATTCTCTATTTGCATTTGTCTGAAGACCCTCATGCACACCGGGAGTGGGAGGAAGACAGGCAGAACTGACGCAGGGGGTGTGTGGGGTGCATGGTGTCCGGGGGGTGGGGGCGCCGGGGCTGAGCGGGGTGCAGTGCTCACACCTCTTCTCCCCAACAGATGGCTGGCACCGTGCTGGGGGTGGGGGCCGGCGTGTTCCTCTTGGCCCTGCTCTGGGTACTGGTGCTGCTGCTGTGTGTGCTGTTATCCAGAGCCTCTGGGATAGCCAGGTAAGGCCTTCTCTCCAGCTGGGAGTCCAAGGTAAAAGCAATTAGAAGTGAAATCGCTGATGCTCGTGAAACAGTTAGAATCCAGAAGATCATTTTTGTAATCACTGGCAGTTTGAATGAGTTGCATTTTAACCTGTCATCATAAGCACTGACTGCGTTATTTATGCTCTGTCGCGGAGGTGAGAGGAGAAAGGAAGTGGTGTTTTCTAGCTCTCACTGTGGAGGCGATGGGGGGGACAGAAGAGACAAAAAGGAAATCCGCATTCACTGCCTGTTGAACTTCCTGGGAGGGTGTATGTATGTGTGTTTCTGAATTGTTCCGCCCTAGGGCACTTGCTTGGTCCAGTCCTTGAGGCTCTGACCTGGGCCTGGTGACACTGCAGACGCGCTGATGGCTTAGGCTGGCTCTCTTTAGGACACTGGCTTCAGCACCCTGACCCCGAACATACCGCAGAGCTGTGCTCTGGCCAGAGCATGTTGGGATGAAGCGGCGAGCAGTGTAATTTACCAAAGTCTTCCCGCTAAAGACAGAGGAGTTGAGAAGAGGGAAGGGCTGCTTTGATTGTTCATGATTACGAGCACACAGAGGCAAAATAAAAAGTACTCATTCCCATTCTTAGGAATTTGGGATAACCAGGAATCAACAGGAATGCGTCCAGTTGGGTAACTGTCCAGGAAGAAGGGCTCTGGGCTGAAGGGGAGAGATTTCTAAATTCTCTGGACAGCATGGGCAGCAGGGCTCTGGGCCTTGTTAAGAGACTGAAACTCAGAATATTGGCTCCAGAGAAAAGCTGCTCCAGACCTAACTGATGAGAGAGGAATCTGTAAACCATGCTCGTAACATTCTGTCTTTGGACTCCAGGTTCTCTGTGGTTTTTGTGTTCCTCGGTGCTCTGATCGCCACGTCGGTTCTGCTGCTCTTCCCTCGAGCCGGTGAAGTCCCAGCCCCAGAGGTCGAAATGAAGGTACAACTACTGGCTTTATTTTGCCTCCTGAGTCACAACTCTTGTCTCCCTTGATCTACACCTTCATCTTGCCCTGAGCTGTTCCCTCTACGACAGGCGGGCCGAAATGTGTTAGAAGCGTAAAGTTAACATGAGAGTGGGGAAAGCTCGGAGGGAGTTTTACATTCCCCTGTCCTTTCACCCGGGACAAAAATCTCACTGTGATTCACACGTGCCAAACCATGGGGTGGTTATTTGCCTGATTCGATGCCCGCTGGTCATCAAGCTGCAGGAGCGGTGTGTCCGAGAGCCACCTGACACTGTGGGGCCAGAGAAGAGAAAATGAGTTTGGAATAGGAACAGGGCCTGGCCCTGAAGTGCAAGTGTCCTCATCCCGGTAGTCTGGGCGCAGAAACCCAGATCCTGGCCGAAGTGTATGCAGTGCCTTGGGCGTGCTGAGTGGCATGCTCGCCCATCTCCATGTGTTCGATTCCTCCACCTGTGCTCTGAAGGGACAACTCTCCATAGAGAAGGTAGGTGGGGAGAGAGCATTTCTGTGGAAAGCAGAGGTTGTGGAGATAGCTGAATGCAGTACTGACCGCCGTCTGGGGGATCAGCTGGCCTGCGTCCCTGGAACCCCATCAACCCGCGCCCGGCTCTCTGGAGGGACCGTTACCACCTCCCTCAGAGTCCTTCTGGAGACCTCACCTGTCTGCTTCACTCCTGACTGGGGCACTTCTTATCTCCCATTACTCCTTCTAGCAGTTTCTTTCCTCTCAACTTCTCATTTGCATTTTTTAAAGTGGTAATGACATTAACTCACTTTTTTTGTGGGGGGAGAAGGAGATGGGGAAGGGGAAAAGGGAGAGGGAGAGAGAAAGAATCTTTTTTTTTTTTTTTAAATTTCTTTTCAGCGTAACAGAATTCATTGCTTTTGCACCACATCCAGTGCTCCATGCAATGCGTGCCCTCCATAATACCCACCACCTGGCTCCCCCAACCTCCCACCCCAACCCCTTCAAAATGCTCAGGTTGTTTTTCAGAGTCCATAGTCAGAGAGAAAGAATCTTAAGCAGACTCCCCACTGAGCTCAGAGTGTGCTACAGAGCTCAGTCCCACAACTCTGAGATCATGACCTGAGCCGAAATCAAGAGTTGGATGCTCAACTGACTGAGCCACCCAGGTGCCCCATCTAACATTTTCAAGGGATTTCTGTGTGCAAGGTTGTTTGCTAAGCACCTTGTTTGCATTATCTCACTTAAACCTAAGATAACCCTAAATTGTATGAAGTAGGTACTATTATTATCCCCAATTTATAGGTAAGGACACCGAGGCTATAAGAGGTTAAGTAACTTGCCCAGGTTCATATATGTATGGGAAGAGTCAGAGCAAGGATTCAAGCTGAGGTCTGTCTGCAAAACCTTCACTGTTGGGGACTCATCAGAATTTTGGGGGCCATCACAGAGAGTTCATGGGTGAGCATTGACAGTAGACCACAGTACACAGAATTATACAACTTCCTGACTAAAACTGGCACACGTTTCTAACTCTATCTACAACTAATCATGGCAAAAGGGAGGAATTTCATTCTGAAAAGTCCATGGGACATAATACCACACACGTAAGCAATCATTTCCATATGTGTCAGGGATTTTGGTCAGCATTTGAAAACCACTCTGTTGGTGCAAATACCAAGTGTAGGGGCCAGGAATAGACTCCAGCCTCCGTTTCCCTGTCGGAGAGGGGATGGGTGAGGAAGGGCCATATCTCTGGATGGCTGTGGATGTGAATATTGGAAGAAGGGCACAGAGAACACACTGTTTTGAATTCAGTCCCTCTATCCTCTGTCCTATGAGTTGCAGACCCAGGAGAGAAGAAGGAGTTTTGAGCAAAATATGTCCATCAGCGAGACCAACAGAATTGGTGTTCTCATTTTCAGGGTTTGAGCACTGGCCCCTGCAGCAACCTGGCTCGATACTGTATCAATAATACATGACCTGGGCCTTCTGCACCCAAGGCCTGCTAATTGGCTAATTAAAAAGTGAAACGTGTCAAACGAGCAAACATGTAGCCCGCAAGAGACTTGTTCAGTACTGGAGCCAAGGTCAAAGTTATGTTAAAGCTGTTTTATCAAACTGACCTTTGTTGTAAGTTGGCTGTTGGGGTAATCTCTGGAGCAGCCCTTTTCTTCTTGGTATCTTGGGATCTCGGTGATCAGAGCAGTGCGAGGACTTGGCAGGTCCTCTGTGTCACACCATTGTATTAGCTTCCTGTTGCCGCTGTAACAAATCACCACCGACTTCGTGGCTTACAACATAGACAGATTATCTTACAGTTCTGTGAGTTAGGAGTCCAAACGCAGTTGCCCAGGGCTAGAGTCAGGGGTTGGCAGGGCTGTCTTCCTTCCCGGAGGTTCTGGGGAAGAATTTGTTTCTTTGTCCGCCCAGCTTCTAGAGGCCGCCCTTGGCTAGCAGCCCGTATACTCCAGTCTCAGAGCCAGCAAGGTAACATCTCGCCGACTCTACTTGCATCTTTCCCTCTCTTTCTTTGACCTTCTCTTCTGCCTCCCTCTTCCATGTTTAAGGACCCTTGTGATTACACTGGGCCCACCTGGATTGGAGAATCCAGGCTAATCTCCCTATTTTAAAGGTCACCCAATTAGCAACCTCAACTCCACTGACAACCCTATTTCTCCTTTGCCATATAACCTAACATATTCACCATTTCTGGAGATTAGGATGTGGACATTTGGGGGCCATTATTCTGTCTACCACAATCGCCTCTCAGATATTTTCGGTTCTTTTCCCTTTGGGAAGCTGTGAAGTCACCCCAACACTTGGTTCGTGTACCTGCTCCATTAGGTCCATTAGATTAATTTGCTTTTTCCTGCCCTGATTTAAGCACTACCATTTGGATCTGGGGAGAGTAGAGCTCTGGCAGCGGACAGTAGACAAGTGGGCAGAGCCAATTCTAAGTGTAGGTTATGTCAGCAAAAACCAGCAGCTTTGGGGCTTCAAGTATGATTGGTTTCCAGGCAGCCAGCTGGATGGTTTGGGGCTCGTTATCTATCCTCTCAACATTTTAATATCTCAGGCAAATGGCCATTTAGCCTAAGCCTTGGAGTGCTGGATTATGAATGTTAGGGTCCAGGACTCTTGTGATGACAGTTCTAAAGAATCATCTTTCCATTTTAAAAAGGAACCCTCCAGAATCGGCAGTGGGTTGATGATGTGGGGGCTTGATCTTGGATATATGGGGGTTATTATACAATCATCTTTGTATATGCATTTAAAATTCTCCATAACAAAAAATTTCACAACAAAAACGAGCTTTTCTAAGACCAAGCAAGCAAGCTTCTCATGAACTCTTTCAGATAACTGATTTCAGAACATAAAAGAGCTCATCCAAGGTCTTCACAGTGTTCGTGCACCTCCTCTTAAATTGAGCCATTTTTTCCCTGTACTTCATTAATCTTGTCTTTTTCTTGTGTTGCTGGCACAGAGAGTTAAGGTTCTTTCCTAACGGTTTACAGAGGAGACTCAGAGCAGAATGTTACTGGAAGTCACAAATGCAAACAGACTGTGGGCTCACTCATCAAAGGTTTCAGATGAGCACAAGCAGGGCGCTGGAGTGACTGTAATTTCATTTTTGATGTTTCTCTCCACAGATTGTGGATTCCTTTTTCATTGGCCGCTATGTCCTGCTGGCTTTCCTCACTGCTGTCTTCCTTGGAGGCCTCTTTTTGGTTCTCACTCATCATGTCCTAGAGCCAATCTACGCCAAACCACTGCGGTCCTACTGAGCACTATTCAGGAAAACCAGGACCCTGTTCTGTCCTTCACGTTTGATGTCACTGGTGAGCGGAAGGGTACTGTTCAGAGCCTTGTTTGGACAGCCGTCATGCCTTAAGGTCAGAGAAATATCCATGCACAACTAGGACAAATCCCTTGAATCCTGGCTTCCAGAAATGGGGTTGCAAAACCGGCCCTGCAGAGATGATTCCCATCATCTTCGGAGGGATGTTGCGGTCTTCTTCACACTCGTTCCTCGGGTTTTCTATCTGTTTTGAAAGGGAAGAAGTAATAGGGATCTGCTTCCAGTAGAGTTTCAATCAAGACATCAGTAAGTGGATTTGGGGAAAAGGAGCGCTTTGGCTTCTACTGTCCAAGAGATGGAAGAATCTCATCTTTTTGATAATACCCAAGATTCTTAGTTACAAGGGTGGGATCATTTGGAAAGGAAAGGCACTCGAAGTTCAAAAGCTTGTTTTAATGTGATGAGTTGGAAGACTTACCCCGGTGTCGGTTGTTGACCGTGTGCATATGGTGCCACAGAACCTGTACAGGCAACAGGTATACCTTCCCTCTGCTCTAGGAAAGCAATAAACAACCAAAAGACTGGCTTTCACTTCAGACTCTTGGCTACAGCTTTCTCAATATATATTCTATATTTCAAATTTACTTGGGGATTAGAGGAAGGATACGGAAGTGTTGGTTGTTTGTCTTGCTGCTATAGATCTCTGGATTCTTTCTCTTTCTGAATTTGGTAGCCTTTGTGTGCCTTATTTAATTATGATAAGAGTCCCTTTTAGGGTTATGATCACTTCTTTTTAGCTTTGTAGCCTTTTCTCCAAAGCTGGTGAGAAAGGTACATTCCTAGGATTAGATAGAACTTTATACCTGTGTGAGATCCCCTGCCAACCGAACTTTATTATTAAATGGAGAGTCCCTGGGCTGGTTCCACTTCAGAAGTCTCTTCCTAACTCCCTAGAACTAAATGAAGAAGGATATTCTGGCTTAAAATGAAGAACCAGAAAACAGGATGGAAAGAGAATTTTGAGCATGTGTTATAGGCCAACAGTAAACTAGTTCCCTTGTAATTCAATGTCTTTAAATTTTACAATATATTTATTGTAATCTGGTTTTTAAGAAAAAAGTAAGGCTTAAAGAGATGAACTGACTTGCCCAGGTGTCACGCAATAGCCAGCCTGTGCGACCAGGTGTGAGAGACCCTGGGGTCTGTCTCCGACTAGAAAGAAAACACACTGAGCTTTGTGGAGCTTTGACTGAGAGCGTGAGGAAGTCAGGGCCATGTCTCCTTCCCTTTCTGTCCTGGATCCTGTTGTCAGTGTAGAGATGATACTGCAGTGGGGGCTAAGCTCTAAATTAAAAGAGGAGAGAATGGGTGACTCTGGGGAGTCATGGACTGGTGGGGGCCAGGTGTATTTATTTTTACACTTGAACTGTCTTTATCCTAGTCAGTTTGGAAAACCTTTGCAGATAAGGCTTTGTCCCAGAACAATTCAAAGGACTAGTCTCTCCATCTGGCCTAGGGCCCACAGGTGAGAACAGAAAGAAGAAACATACCTCTGAGCAGATTGGAGGGGAGAAAGGAGAATGCAGACACATGGGGAAAGCGGAGCAAGCAGGCGGTCAGGCTAGGCGCTCTTCTCTAGACACTTGCACTGAAGCTTCCAGGTGCACTGAAGCTGTGTGGAGATGTTGAACCAGCCAAGTGGAGCCTGGACTCCTCTAACAAGCACAGGCAGCCATTTGTCTCCGCCTGAGAGACTTGCTGACCGAGCAAGTCTGGGAAAACTTGTAGGTTCTGACCTTGAATCCATCTTTTTTATTCCCCAACAAAGGTGTCTGACTATGAGATCAATGGATAATAGCTATGAAGTTTTGGGTGACTACTTACATGGAGAAAAATGTGTTAAGGTTGGAAACTAAAACACCACAGCTTTCTAAAGCATGCGCACGCGTGTGTGTTTTACACAGATACATAAATGGCAGGTTTGTGTGTTAAGGGCAAAAAATGGACTTCCTACAAAGTATTTTAGCGTGGCCTGCCTTCTGTAGATTCCCAGTCCATATCGACTAGCTGTGGGGAAATGACTGATAGATTACCCTCTACCTTCATACTCCAAGCAGTCATGGCCAACCCCCAAAACACCCCCACAGGGGTGGGATAAGAAGCAGAAGGCTAAAAAACGAATTTACTAAGAGCTCTACACGGGGCCGGCCTACGGTGTTTAATATGGTGCCCCTTGGGCTCACCGCCTTCCTGGAGGCGGGGCTTAGAGGTCATCTGAGTGCCCCGTTCATCATTCTTTGGTCAGTGGCCTTCAAGCACGTGGTGCTCTACTGTGCCTTACCCAGAGGGGATCCTGTAGCAGAGAGACTGTGGTGATCCCCACTCTTTACAAGGTGGGGAGGGAGAGTGAATCAAGAGGGCGCCTCTTGATTGAAATGAAATGAATGAAATGAAATTGAAATGAATGAATGAAAAACGGGCGATTTCAGAGCCTGGTGAAACCTGACGGAAGCTACATTGGCAGGCCCTACCCCACAACGGAGACGTTGGCCCGGTCCGCTAGGTGGCGCTGCGTGTCATAGTTTAGAAAGTCCCTCAAGCCGGCAAAACACACGTATTAGGTAATTTTTCGACAAGTTCCTTAAATTTCTCATATAGGAAAGCTGACATTCTTTACTGACATGCTGTATTAGTTATTTAATCTAAACATCAGAATTTTTGTACCATCGTTCAGGTCCTAGGAAATGCATAGCCATTCGTTCATGCTTTGTGCTGTGCGTGCAGCCGTTCACTTCATCCTAACGGACCGCGATCTATTTCTCCTTCTGTTCTCTAGGACAACAACTCTTCCATCAACTCTCACTGCCGCTTCAGTTGAAGCATTTTTATTTTACTTTGATTTTTTTCAAAGTGTAAAGAAATCTGCCGCAATTATTTTATGGAAGAGAAAGAGGCAGAGAGCAGAAGAGATTTTCAGTTTCCTGAGTTAATAGTGGGGCTTAAACCTGACATCAGGATTCCTGACATCTCACTCCTCAGATAGTTTAAGGATCATTTTTGGCTTGCAAGCAACTCCTTATTTCTATATTGGCTACTATTTTTTGTAGCTATTGGTCCCCCGTCCTTTCCCTAACCCATATCTTTAAAAGGTGAGAATTTTCCATTACAGAATTTTTAATAAGCATCTAGAGTACAAATAATAAATATTTTGTCATAACTTCTTGTCTTAAACCTTTAAGTATCTGGCCGTTGGTATGTAGGAACAAGTTTCCAGATGTGGGATTCATCCGCACAGGAGCACAGGAACTCAGGGCTGGAAGGAGTTTTTGTAGCTCATAGGTTTCGATCTTTAATCTCTATTTCCATCCCAATACTTGGAAATATTCTATTCCTCACAGGCTGAAATCACAGTTTTCATTATATTTACCAAACATGTTCTAAGCATTTTTCTAAATGCTTTGTAAATATTAAATAATCCTCATAAGCAACCACATGAAGTCGGTGCTCTTAATATCCCCATTTCACGGATCGGGAAGGGGTGATTTGCTTGAGATCATTCAGCTCAGGGTTAAACAGGAGTCAGGGTTTGAAGTCAGCCTAAGCTTCTATGTACTTTTATTATTTATGTTATTTAGTATTATACTGTGTTGCTCCATTTAAAAAAAAAAAAAGAAAAACAAGGGACCAAGGTCAAGCAATATAAATCCAGTTGATAGAAATAGCAAAAAGCCGCAGCTGAGTCAAACGGAAAACCCAGAATCGGGATTGGACAAGAGTCCGAGACAAAGCAGTAAAAAGCCACATGAGACCTCAGAGACACCGGCACTCATCCACCGTGTGTTTTTGGTGGGTCTTTGCCTGGTGGACTTTGGCTCCTCCCTGGCTGAGAGACAGAGTGGGGTGGCCCAGAGGCTGAGTTTTCCAGGACATACCCAGCTGTCTCTCTCTTAAGCGCTGTCCACCTGGAATGTTTGATACTTGGGTTGGTTTTCAGAGGTGCCAGTGGGGGAACCAAAGCCACAAACCAAGAATGTATTTGTTTCTTGGTCTCTGTTTCTAACAGATCATTATTGGCAGTCGCTGTTTACTCCAGGAAAAAAAGCTTCCAGCCTTCCACCCCATCCCAGCACATATCTTCTCGTCTCAGGTCCTTGGGACCTAAGAAAGGACAGTAGGGATCAAAATCAGGGCCCAACACCACGAACAGAATGAGAAAGTTGCTTTTTTCTGGCTTCCATCACCATGTTGGGTATTGTAAAGAATGTGTCAGGCATTTTCCTCAGAGAACTCCGGGAAGTCACAGAGGCAGCATTTCCCTGGACCTCAGTGTTACATAGCCATTCCCTCCATGTTTCCTTTTAATCTTTGGGGATCTCTTTGGTTTTTTTGGTCTTCCAAATGGTGTTTCCCCAGGTCTACACTGTGGAACAAGTAATAACTTCCTATTGTTGTAGTAACAAAGTACAACCAAATTAGTGGTTTGGAACAATGGGGATTTCTTAGAGTTTGGGAGGTCAGAAATCTGCAGTAGGTTTCACAAGGCTCATTTAAAGGTTCTGGAGGCTCTAGGGGAGAATCCCATTTCCTTTCTTTTTCTGGTTTCTCGAGGTTGTGCTTGTGGATTGTTGGCTGAGCTGGTGTACCCTTCCTCTGTCTTCGGAGCCCCATCTTCTAATTTGACCACTGACACTCTTGCCTCCCTCTTTGATTTGTAAGGACCCTTGTGATTACACTGGGCCCACGCTGACCACCCAGGATAGTCTCCCCATCTCATGGTGCTTAATCACATCTGTGGTTAACATATTCACGGGTCCTGGGGTTAGGATGTAGACATCTTTGGGGGAGGGGTGTTATTCTGCCCACCATAAGATCTGCAGACCCACCCTCCGAGTCTAAGTCTTGCTTCTTTCCGCCCTCCAGTTTCCATCCTCTCCCCATCTCATGGCTTTATCCCCAAGAGCACTCTCCAGTCCCTATGATGTGCTGAGTCTCCTTCGCCCCAACTTCAGCCTTGCTGAAAGCCTCAGAGTACCAAGGGTTCCCTCTCTTTTCATTACTTCTCTCCTCTCCTCCCCCCCTTCACCGCAACCGTACACCACCCCAGCCTCCCAGTGGCTCTCTAAAGGAGAAATGCAAAGAGTTATTGCTTTTTAATTACAAGTGCTATTGTAACATCTATAAGGAAGAACACTTTAAGCTTAATTGAGACCAAATGTGAAGTTAAATTAAATGAATAACTAATTAACGTAATGCTCCTGCATTAGCCCCAAGTGAGTGCTGAGGCCCAGAGAGAAGGCAGGTAGCAGGCTTCCGGGGAACAGTCAGCGCCCAGAGCGGAGGTGGGGCAGGGAACCTGGGACATGGGAGACCAGTGCACAGGGGCACAGACCAGGGCCTGGGTTCCTCCACCTTTGCCATCTCCCCCTAACTCTCACCCACAGCCCCCATCCTCATAGCTGAGGCCAGGGGCTGAGCTCCAGGGGCCTTCTGCTCATTGCCAGCACCATGCCAGCACCACGCTGATCCCTTGGCTGGCCAGGCACGAGCAGGCACATTCTGCCACTCTCCTCTCCGGGTCCCCCTGCTGCGCTCTGAGAGGCGTGCTCAGTGTTCCTGTCCACGTCCTCCCTCTCCCAGGTCCCCTCCCTACCTTATCAAACTAGATGCCTGCCCAAGTCCTACTCGTTCTTCTTCTGATGCCTTTCACATCCCTTCCTCCGCGGATCACCCCCCTGCCCCTGTCCCTTCAGGCTGGACTGGGGGATGGTGAAGCCTCTCAGCTCCGGGCACCATCTCCAGCGTTCTCCCATCTTGTTCAGAAATGTTTACGTATTTCTATTTTCTCCCTTTCCCAGTCAAGCTCTTCAGGGGCGGGCAGCATGTGCTTAACACTGACTCAGTCGGCTCCCTTCATGCCCATCCTCTGAGGGTGAGGTTCTAGGTCCTCTGTTCTAGGTGAGGACACAGGCTTCACGGGAGTCAGTGGGGAGGCGAGGGCAGAGGAAGCCTCCCACCCCAGGAGGAAGTCTCCCAGCCTTCCTCACCCTGACCTGATGCAACAGAGAGAAGGCTGACAGTTGGTGAACAGAGCACCCTCTGCCCCCCACCTGGAAGCAAGAGGGGTGTGCGGCCCCTGCTGGGCTCTGCCGGCGGAGGATGGCACCATCTAGTGGCTTCCCTCAGCGAGCCACTCAGATGCATCTGCTCGGAAAGAAGCCTCCAAGAAAGCTGAAGGGAAGGCTGTGCCCTGCAGCACCGCCCCGGGGGGCACCCGGACGACCCAGAGATCCGGGACCATCACCTGCTTTCCAACCCGAGTGAGTGCCAGTTTGCCACCAAGGCAGTGTGTGCAAGCTGTGTCAGTGTTGCCCTGGCCCCCAGTGTCCCCGTTAATGCCACAGCTGCACCTTGTGGGGGGCTCTAGCTCCTGCTGAGCCCTGCAGGCCCTTGCCCCCCACCGTGTGGTCACGAGCATCTCCTCAGGGAGGCCCGCTTGCGGCCAGCCCCAGCCTGGGAACGCGACAGCCCGCGCGGCCGTGCCAGGCCTTGACAAGGATGAGCGCAGGCCAGGCTGGCAAAAGGGATCTGTATTGTGCTGATGGGTCGCTTCGGAGGTTAGGGAGCAATGCCAAGGGCTAGCCTAGCAGGCAGCACTCTGGGGTGGGGTGGGCAGGAGAAGTAAGGCAGGAACACGGGGGAAGGGGAGGCAGGCCGCAAAGAGCTTGGGCCACTGCCCATGGGACAGGGGCCTGAATGAGCCAGGCAGCTTTCTTGCTAGTCTTGTCACCCTGAGGCCTGTGCTTGGGTGGAAGTCCATCTTCCATGCCCACCATCTACTCTGTTCCCAGAGCAGGGTTTGCGTGCGGTGGCCACTGGCCCCTGTGGCTTTAGTCAGGCCTGCCCCCCTCCCTACACTGTTCTGACATGTGCTCCTCCCCTGGGGACATGAGGGCTGGGACAAGACTGGGGCCAGGGAAGCCCAGCCCCAGGCTCAAGAGTGATGCCTCCTTAATGTCTGTCCCCTCGGCACCTCCTTTGCCTCTCCCTGGTCCTGGTCCCACAGAATACAGCAAGAACACTTTAATTGACTCGGGTCAGGAGTTAGGATCAAATGCAGGGTAGAAGAGGTTCCAACATGGGAAATACATGAGAAAGCTGGCTTATGGACAAAGGAAGGAAGCGAGGCTCAGTGGCTCTCAAATAGGGTCAGAAATCCACGGACAGGTATAGGCTGAGCACCGAGGCTCACTTTCCACACAGGAAGGAGAGACACACCTTTGCCGGGCCTTGGTCCATGTCCAGCTCCTGCCTCCTGTCTTGGAATCTGAACAAGCAAGAGTCTGAGCATATCCTTCCCTTACCAAGCTGGAGACACCACTCAGCTCTGGTCCCCAACCCTTCTGCTTTGCAGCTTCTGGAGCTCAGGGCTGTGAGTCCTCCTGTTGGGAGGCCCCTTCCCACGGAGAACCTCCCAGCCCTTCAGGGGCCCTGTCAGCCCATCCGTGGTGGGTCTTGCCCCCGTGAGGGGGTCGGGGGAGAGCACTTTGGGAATCAGCTGGGGCCCTCCGTGCTTCTCTTCGAATCAGGGCTTCATATCTCTTTATACCTACAGGAGGGGTGAGAGGCAAGGGAAGAAAAAGTAAGACACAGGTTTGTAAGCTCCTGCGCCAGTGGGGGGTACAGGGAAGGCAGGTTTGTAGGGTCCCTTAATAATTGCCTCTCATCCCTATTCTGTCATTAGGGCTCCCTTCCACCCCTTCAGTGGCAAATTAGCAAGCCAGCATGATAATGAAAGCCTTGCAATGTTGGTGCCACATCTGACAGTTTGACAAAGCGGGATCACAGATCCCATCCCGTCTCAGCCTCTGATCACATGGTTGTGGCTTAGGTTTGAGCACCCCAGTTATACACAAGGATGTGGGGGCACAGAGGCCACGCCCATGGTCTTATCAATGCGAGTGAGCTGAGAAGTCGGGACTGTCCAGGGATTTCTGGTTCTAGGCCCAATGATCCCCCTGCCCTAGCAAGTTCCTCCGCTCCCCCTGCACCAGCCTTCCTCAGAGTCGGCCCAGCTCAGGGTGGCACGAGTACAGAGGAAAGCAAGTCCCCACACACTTGGGTTCAAATCGAGGCTCAGCTGAAGGCCTCAGTCACATTCCCTGTCCTGAGCCTCTGTTCTCTCATCTCTAGATGACAGAACCGATGCCTCACAGTGCCTGACAGGTAAGCAGCTGCGTCTGAAGGCAGACTCAACTCCAGGCAGGGAGCAGATGCTGACTAAATATTCGTCCCCTGGCTTCCTGCTACTTTTCCTAACCTCCCAGTCTCTCCTCAGGCCGGGCCCAAGAAGGCAGGCGAGGGGAGGGGACAAGTCCCCCTGCTCCCTCCTCCAGGGCAGGCGGGATAGACACACTGCTATGCCTCCTGCTCTCAGTTTCTCCCCCTGAACCTGGAAGATGCCATCCTTCAGGGGAAGAGTTTCCCTGGCTACTGTGCTGGTCCCCATGACCCCCGGGAGTTGCTGGCACACGTTTACCATCCAGGACTAGGTCCACACTCCGGCTGGCTCCTCATTAGCCAGAACCTCCTGCTCAGAAGCAGAGCCAGAAAGGCCAGAGGGAACATTCCCTTCAGCACCAGCACACGGCCCAGCCTTTTGCTGGCTCTGCCCTGGCCACTGCCCTGTCCATGCAGCCTCCACACCCACCACCACTGGGCAATGGACAGAGAACACACCAGGCCAGCCACCGAGGCTTGATCGAAATTTTATCCCAGAGGCTTTGATTGGTTGTTGCTTTTTTCTGTACACCCCAGGCCGAGGGGCCAGATGATCCTGGCTTCTGAACTCTAGGAGGCATGTAGGGCTCAGAGTCTTAGTTCAGAGAGAAAACAATTTCCCCGGATCTCGCCTCTGTCCTAGGGGTACAGCAAAAAGCCCTACCACTCGCCCAAAGGAGAAGAGTCTGCCAACCCCTGTGGCAGCTCGGGCTGCTCAGGAAACATTTCCAAGCATCATGCTCTGCTCGGGTGGAGAGTCTCCAGAGCTGGCCCCCAAGAAACAAGAGGAAGTTGGAAAAAAATCACACTGGAGGAGAAAGGATTTGCATGCAGGCCCTGCTCAAAGGGCACGTCAGCCACCGACATGAAGACAATACTCACAAAAGTCATGGGACTTGAGGAAAATACTACCGCGGGTGGGTTAGGGCCAGACTAGAGCTACGGAGACACATGGGGACAACAGAGGACACATTAGCATGGTGGAGGGGTGGGACATGGAGCACCTCCAGGGTCCAGCTCCAGTCTGGGCCACAGGTGGGCTCAGGCTGGGTGCGGAGAAGTGAACACAGGTTTTCACTCCCATAAGAAGTGGGGTTGGGGAGGTGGAGCTACAGCTGTCTAGGGACTCACCCTCTGTCTCTGCTCAGAGATGACTTCCAGGCAAGGATTTCTTTGTACACCAACCGGCAGAGGAGCTGTGGGGGGTCAGAAGGGAGGGCGACATTAGCCTTGACCACATGGTTAGTCCCCAGTGCTAGGTGACTGGGCGGGGCGGGGGGGGGGGTGCTGGCAGGAAGGAAGGTGGTGGCACACAGTTTCATGTGGCAGGGGGTCACCCATGGAAGTTCAGGGTTTCTGAGTGTCGGCCAGCTGTTCTCATTGTCCCAGAGCCCCTCATGGTCAATGCTTTGGACCTCCAGGTTTCCAGCCTGGCAGGACAGAAGAGTCAACCCCACCAATACCCATCTGTGTACCCCCAAGATCTCATACCAAGCAGGCCAGAACGTCAGCAGAGATGAGCATGTAGAAGACGTTGTTCCAGCCTGTGGGGGAAATCAGTCCAGCCAGCAGAGGCCCCAGAGCCGCACCTGCTCAGAACACATCAGAGAGGGGCACCTGACAAGGGGCCCTAAGCAGCCTGCCCACCAGAGGGCGGCATTCCGAGAAGTGTGCTCAACACAAGGCTCAGGGCTCAGCTGCCAAGGGCCAAAAACTAGAGTCACAGACCTATGGACCCAGTGCCGTCGATGATGGCTGTGACGGTGGAGAGTGCCTTTGCGTTGCCCTTCAGGCTCTCGTGAGTTCCCTGGGGAGAGAGAACAGCATGGAGAGGCCAACCAGAGAGGCAGCACCAGGCAGCACCAGGACCAGGATGGGGCTAGCCTGGGGAAAGGCAGCAACTGGGGCTTGGAGTTGAGAGGGGGGTGGGGCAGTGATGGCAGACTCTGGAGGACTTTAAGGTTCTCCTACACCAGGATCTCTGTGTACCAGGGAGGGGGTGGGAATGTGGGATATTGGACCTGGAGATGTGCCTAGGCCCTGACCAAGCCCCCAGAGTTCTCCCCCGCCCCAGGGAGGCAGCCTGCTTACCAGGTCAGCAGAAACCGCGGTGGTGATGAGTGCGTAGGGACCATTGACCAGGGCCCCACAAATGATCAGCATTACTGAAGCAGTGACAGAGACAGTTCGTTAGGGATGAGAGGCCACCTCCCGCTCCAGCCCCAAAGCAGGTGAAACCCCCAGGCATCAGGCCAAGAGCCTCCACTTCCCTGTGCCTCCCACCAATGCCCCCAAGTGGCTTCCTGGGGCCCCCAAGGCAATGCTCTTCCTCTGCGCTGGCTGGACTTGCAGCCACCCCCTCACCTATAGAGTTGGTCATCCCGTTCTGACCAATGTTGTTATACAGGAACATCTGAGAGAGGAAAAGGGAGAGGCAGGGTCACACCCAGGCCTTCCCATGGGCTGTGTGGGTTAGACTGGGAGTCTGGCACACCCTCTCCTCCCAGGGAACCCCAGAGGTCCACCTTACTCCAGAACTCTTGGTCTTTAATGGTTCCTGAGATGGAGGGTCTAAGACATAGAAATCTGTTGTTTCCTGTTTCTCAAAAAGGCTTCTCTCATACCCAACCTGAATTCCCTATTCTTTCTTGAGCGAGGAAGTTCAGCTGCTGGCCTCCCTCTTCTCCACCAAGGCCAAATCCTTGCTAACCCCTTTCCAAAATCCTCAGTCTGAATCTCGGAGTCTGTGCCGCCCCCAGCTTCTCCTCCCCTGGCATGTACACAGACGTGCATGCACGCAGAGAGATAGGTGTGTGCATCCACCCCTAGGTGTGCACACATTGCAACAGCCCACACATGTGAGCACATGTGCTCTGCTCTTGAGGTTATACGCACCATGGGGGCAGCCAAGATCAGCATGACGCAGCAGGTGGTGGCCCTGCTGTTGGTGTGGTCAGAGATGAGCCCCGCCATGATGCCGCCTAGAACACAGACCAACTCGCACCCTGCTGCTCCCAGTGGGACCACAGCCACACACTAATGCGGCACCCCAAGCCTTGCCCCATCGCTTTGTCCCATCACTCCACCCAATGCTAGCCTGGGCATGGGCATCCAGAACCAGTAGAACTTCTCCCTCTGAAGCCCTCCCCACACCCACTACTTTTATGGGAAGATCAAACATGAGGGTCAACTTTCTGAGGTCTCCCCAGCTGGGTAGGAGCCCTTTTTTCTCTGATGCCACCTGCCCAGTTCACATCACATTGGACCTGTCCCTTCCTTCTGCACCCCCACAAGAGAAAGGGGGAATAGGGGAATACTTCCCAGGGCAGAATAGGGCAGGGCCTTACCCATGATGCCACCAGCATCGAAGAGGGTTGACAGGTCTCCAGCCTGTTTGGCGCTAAAGTGAGCTGTGGAAAACACAAATATATGGTCAGAGCGGGGCTCGGAGCAGGCGTCGTGGAGTGCCATGGCCAGAAAAAGCCCTACAGAGCACCTGACCCAGTCCCATTGCCTCCGGTTTCAGAGGAAGGAGTGAGGACCCATGGGAAGTCGTTGGCCAGAGTCACAAGTAAATTTGCAGCAGTCTCCCCCTACACCCCATCCTGTACTTTATCTCCCCTTGCAGGCTGGCTCTGACCTCTCAGAAGAGCCTCCCCCTGAAAGCACTGGGGTCTGGCCCAGGAGAACCCTGTCAGACTGGGCCACCTTGGCCCGGGGGGAGGAGGGGACACTGTTGGTCTCACCAGCCCTAGTTGTGCTCTGCTCCTGATCTCCTGGCTAGCCTCCACCAGGAGCCTCCATATCCACGGGAGGTCTCTGCTAATACACAGAGCCAGGAAGGAGACTCACAGGCAAATGGGGACCTCAGGTCCCAGGCCTTGTCCTTGGATTAGAAAGAGCAAGATCCAGAAGCTGGAATTGTAGCCTAAGCCTCAAGGTTGACTCCTTCTCTGAAGCTGGCACCAAGGCCACAAAACGAAGAGTCCCAGTGTCCACAGAGCTGCCCTGGCATGCTCCCTCTTATCTTTGAGAGAGGCATGATGACTGGGCTCTTGGTCAGGTCAGGGGCTGGGATCTGGCCTTGTATAACCCCTAGGGCATCCTATTCAGAGCAAGTACAGCACTTGCAAAGCAGCCTTTGGGGTCCTCCCACAGGGCTTGGAGGGAGCAGGGCAGCTGAGGGGCAGAGGGCCTGAGCCCTGGCAGAGCTCTGAGGTCAGGGGCAGGCTAGAGTGGGCCCCGAAGGAGGGCAGTGTCGCTGACCGGGGCACCAGATATCAGGCCTGGGAGGTTCCTGGCAGCCCTTGGGGAGAGGAGAGTGGTGCTCACTTCAGGCTTCAGGCAGTGGGGTAGCTCACCGGGCCCTCTTTCTGGCATATGTGTGTGTGTGGGGGGATGGTTGGCATTCAAAAGCAGACCTGTCCCTGAACCATCCAGCCCCTCTCATCCGTGAGCCAAGCCAGCAGGATGGAGGTGGGTTCTCCTACACGCAAGGCTGGAGAGGAAGTCAGGAAGGATGACAGAACACATCTCTGAGTTCCGAACCCCCAACTCTGGTCCGAGGGAAGAAAAGTGTCTGGAATCAGGGTCTCTGAGGTAGTGTATGAGGTCTAACTTCCAATGGAAAAAAAAATGTAAAAAGTCTCCCTTCACCCTAGGAGAGGTTGCACGGACATCCCAACGGTGTTCTGGAATCCCATGCATCACGTGCCCCCTCAGAGAGCCCTCCCGCCCCTCTGCCCCTTGTCCTCACCCACGTTGAAGATGTAGAGAGGCAGCCAGTAGAGGAAGGTGTAGCTGACCAGCTTGGCAAAGAGCAGACACAAGGAGAACTCCACCACACCCTGCGGAGCATGACAGAGGGTGTCGGAAAGGCATGCCAGACGCCCCGGGCCAGGGGTAGCCCCAGGAGGAACTCAGCAGCCGCCCCCCTCCCCGCCAACCTACCGCACAAAGCACATCTCCGGTCTTGTTCAAAGGCTGTGTGAGGACCACCCTCCCGTGTCACCCTCCCCAGGCTGGTTCCTCACACCTCACACCGAGCCCTAGAGCCCCCCAAGTCCCCCCATCTCCCAACAGCCAGCGGGGACATCCAGAGAGCCCCTTGCTGTCCTCCAGGCCATGGACTTCTCACCGGGATGCGGAGTGCCCCCAGGAAGCTGATGGCCGCAGGCTGTTCCCTTGGCTCCTTGGAGCACCTGGCCGCGCTCTCCAGGCTGCTCTCCTTATTGGTGCAGGGACCATTCCCCAGGTCCTCGGGGCTGTCTGGGTTCTCTTCCAGCCCATCCTGAACAGAGAGGAGCCCTGGCTGGGAGCACAGCCACAGGCCACTGCCCACCGGCTGGGGGGACAACCCAAGTGGCAGGCAGAGGCTCCCAAGCTGGAGGAGGTCCACGCCCCCCTTGGCGACTAAATGAATGTCCCACCAGGCTCCATCAGGCTGTCCCCGAGCCACCCTGAGGTTCTGACACTGAGCCTGTGAGCTAACTGTGGGTGCACATGCCCCTACCACCCCCCAGTCCTCTCTGGGACCTGCCCCCGGGGATGGAGTCACGGGTGGAGAGGCTCACACTACTGTGCTGGGGAGCCGCGCAGTCCACATCTTCTGGGTCTGAAAGAAAAACCCAACCTTCTAAGAAGTTTCCCAGCAGGCCCCGCCCCCAGCCGCCAAGTTAATGACCAGTCTACTTCCCCAGCAAGAGGGAGCCTGGAACCCCGGGCTCGGGAGGCACCTTCCAGGCCTGGCTGCCCTAACGCTATTGGTGTCACTAAGGGCCTTATCGATCCCCATTCTCTGCCTACCAAGTGGCCACAAGGGCGGGCTGAGCTGTCTCCCAAGGCCATAGGAGAATGGGGAAGAGGACAGCAAGTGACGAGGGTCCCATCACCTCCCCCTCCCCCTGCTCACACATCAGAGCCAGCACTTGCCAGGCAACCACGGCCCAAGGCCCAACCGCTCAGCCCCCAGCCCTGAACCAATAGCAAGGAAAGGCTATTTGTCTCCCTCTTCATCTTCTTTTACAAGTGAAAAAAGAAAAAAAGACTAAAGCCCAGAGAGGCGGCTAGTCCCAGGCCACACACACCAGTAGTCCTCCCCCAGGGCCAGCTGCCTTCCCCCAGGCCCCAGGACGAGAAGCGGGAGGCTCAGTTCTGAGCCCTGTAGGGAGGGCAGGGGCCACTCACATTCGATGAGAAAGAGGAAGGTGAGGACGCCCATGGCCGCGGTGATGATGCCCGGCACCACAAAGGACAGGCCCCAGTGCTCATTCACCCAGACGCCAGCGATCAGGGAGCCCAGGATGTTGCCCACAGATGTGTGTGAGTTCCAGATGCCCATGATGAGCCCCCGCCTGGAGGGGAGGGAGGCAGGACCAGGAAAGACAGGGGAGAAGAGTAAAAGAAAGTCAAAACAGAAGTACAGGGCTCATCATCACTGCCCTGGCCAAGTGCAAACAGCTGGCTGCCTCCAGCCTCCAGGCCCAAAGACAGCATGGGGGGAGGTGGGGGCAGGGCTTGCCAGGTGCCAAGCAAGGGACAGCCAAGGCTGAGGGTCCTGCTCCCCTCAGCCAGCGACTGGAACCAACTCACACAGGCCTTCCAGATGGAGCTCTCCCCACCCTGAGCACTTCCGGTGGGGCTGCTACTCCAGATCTGGGTCCTCAACCAAGGCCCCCTCTGGCCCACCTCCAGGGGATACAGGCAGTGTCTGGGGGTTTTTAACTGTCCCAGCTCTGGGTATGCTTCTGGCATCTAGCGGGTAGATGCTGCTAAACATCCCGCTATGTATAAGGTCACCCCACGGCAAAGAGCGACCAGCCCCAAATGTCTCGTAGAGCTGAGCTGGAGAAAGCCCGCTCGAAAGCAACTTCTTTTTTTTCCCACAAAAACCAGTTCAAGTACAAAATAATAATAATAATAATAATGTTTTATAGGTTTCATTTTTGTCTTCATGCAAAATGGAAATTAGTCAATTATGAGGAAAAAGTGTAACAAGGGTGGCCTGTCCTTATCCGTGAGAAAAATCAGTAATGCTTTCCAGCCACTAAAACATTGAACTAAATGTGAAAATCAGCAAGACAGACCCAAGTGTCTAACCTTTCACCCTGACATTATACTAGGGGCCATGAGAGACCTCCTCGCTCCCCACAGCCCTCCCTGCCTACCTCCCACCCTTCCTCCCTCCCCACACTCACTTTCCCTTCCCGAACCAGTTGCCAACGCAGGTCACCACAGAGGGCCAGCCTGTGGTCTGGACAAGTCCGTTACAGATCTGCAGGGAGACTAGAGGTGAGTGGGACAGGCCTGGGCCATGCTGCAGCCTCCCTCTGCCCCCTCCCCGGCTGCAGGGACCTCCCCAGCCCCCACCAACCCCAACACACACCCCCTAATGCAGCAGGTGGATTTCTCCTCTGGCCCAAGACCCTTCCCTGCAGAGACCAAGGCTCTCAGGCCTTGTCAGGGACCTCAGGGTAGTGCTCCGAGCACATGTACCCAGCAAACAAATGCACGGTCTGCACGATCGTGAGAAGTGGGAAGAAGGACCCTGAAGCTTAACAGGAGCGCTGGACTGGGAAGGGGTTATTCATGGCCCAAATCTTCCATGATCTGGGGGTGGCTGGGAAGGACTAGCGGCCTCCGCAACCCTCCCCACGATGGAGCAGAGGTCTGAGTGCGAGACGGGGGCTCGTACCTGGATGAGCACAAAGTACCAGAGCACATGGATGTTCCAGAAATATCCGAGGCCAAAGAGCGAGGTAAAAAGGCCGCTGAGCAGCATTCCAGCTGAAAGGTAGTAACGGAGGGGGAGCCTCTCCCCAAAAATTCCACTGGAGAAGAGAGTTGGATTTGTGGTTAATCATGAGCTGCCTCCTCCCGGCACCCCTGAGCCGCCTCTGGCCCAGGTGACCACCGATGACTTCTGTGCTGCCTGCCACCTGCCAGAGAGGCCCTTGGGTCTCCACTCACTGGACTTTGCTGCCTCAGTTGTCACTGCTGAGCACACTCCTTGAAATGTTCTCCCCTTGGCCTCCTCACCCTTCTGCCCTTGGCTGACCACTCCTTCTCACAGACTTTCCCCGGGGCACAGTCCCTTGCACCAAATTTGTGGCTCCGACGACCGCCTACAAGTTACATGGCTCCAACTGGGTAACTTCCATCCTGACTTCTCCCACTGTGGGGTCACACCCAGATGCCTTCCGGACATCTTCACTTGGTTGCCCCCCAAACATGTGCAGCTCAGCATCTACGACTGAACTCTCCCTCCCCCTTCCCCGCTCAGTCCCGTGGCCTGCGCCCCTCCTCTGAGTGAGTGTGGCACTGCCATCCTCGGTCACCAAGCCACCACACTGGTTTGGAACCAGCTATGAAGCAGGCCCCTCTGTTAGGCTGTGAGCCATTGGGAGGCAGTACCCGGCCTTTTTCCCATTTGGTTCTTGGCAACAGACAGCAGGCTCACTACGTCAAAGCCATGCTTGCTGGGCTAATTTAGGCCTAGGAGAGGCCGGTGGTTTTCCTAGCCATGTCCGTGTCCACGGCCACCCACGAAGGATCCCAGTTCAGGGAAAAAAACCCATATTCCAGCCATCCCGCCACCACTGTCATCTGAGGAATGCTTTCCAGGAGGAAAAGCTTTCCAGGAGAAGAAGCTACTGAAAATGGGAGTCTGCCAGGTGAAGCAGTCGGCCGGGTGACCGCGGGAAGGAAAGGAGAATGGCCAGGCGCTGGTGGTGCGTGCCCATGTCTTTGCCTCCTATCCATCTGGGGGAACCCTCAGCTCTGGAGCCCCCCACTCTGGGACAGTCACAGGCTTGGCCCATCCCCTACCTGATGAACATGCCGATGGCGTAGGCCACAAGGAAGGCATTGTCCACGGCCCCCAGTAACTCCTTGTAGTTGTTCTTATCTGGAAACAGAGGGGAGAGACAGAACTGGTGCTTGGCGGCACCTGCAGGAAATCCTTTCTGGCCCCACACAACCTCTTCCTGTGGCAAGAACAGCGTGCCCTGTTCCTACCGAATGGAGCCCAGTCACACCACGTCGTGTCATTGAGACTGTGGCTGTCGTTGATGGGCTTGATCAGCTCCGAGCAGTTCTGGTGCAGACGGCTCTGAAGAGGCGAGAGGGGGCACAGGTCGGGGCTCACCTCCTGGCGTCAGAGCCCACTCGGCCCAGAGCCGAGCAAACATCTCCCTCCCCAACCTCACCAGCACTGCGGCCTGCAACCTGGACTCTGTGAGCCTTCCTGTGGCAGCAGCTCCTGCAGGAACCCACCACAGGGGCAAGGGGCTGCGTCAGACCCTCCGTGAAGGGCAAGATGAGTCTGAGCAGAGCCCATACAGCCTGGGGTCCCTGCCCTCCCGTTCCCGCCACAGCCTGTTAACAATGCTGTCCAAAGGAGCACCTAGGGAAAGTTCTCTAAGAAGAACAACTACTAAAAGTGGGGGTCGGCCATGGGAAGGCATCATCTCCATGGCTCCAGTTAGGGAATAAGTTCCAGACCATTCCACTAGAGTTTATTTCTGCGGGAGCCCAGCATCTCCTGCATTCTTTCTCACCGCCAGGCCAGCCTCACCTTGACAACACTGATGGGCTTCCTCGACATGTGATAACAGGTGTAGATGAAGAAGGTCAGCACCAGGATGAAGCATCGGAACCTGCAGGGAGAGGCGGGCATCTGGGTTAGTGGGAAGTCGGCTGCGGCTGGGAGCTCAGGTGCAGTGTCCCTTGGGACCCACTCTGGTGACCCCAGGGCCTCCACACGGCTGATGCTCTAGCTCAGGGTCTAACTGGACACAAGTTCCTTGGGACAGAGGCCAAGGGGAGGGTAGGAACAGATGTCCAGAGAGCCCAGTCTCTCTAGTCCCAACTCCTGAGGCCTTCCAGCAGAGCTGGCCCAGCCCCCTAGACAACACAAATTATGCACCCCTCTGTCCCCCCGACCACTCCTGTCATCTCCCATCACCTCTCTTGTCCTGTGACCTCACTAAGGTCAGGATGCCCCTGTGTGTGTCTGGGTACACTGCTGAGACAGGGGAGCAACCAAGTAGAATTGTTTTTAAAATACCAGCAATAGTTTTAATGGTGGGAGCAGGTGGGAGGCCACCATGGCTCATCTCTAAAGTGAGCTCACAACTCCTCTTAAACCTTGAACACAACAGGCATATAGCAGTGGCTGCAGCCCAGGGAGAACAGAGCCCAGACACCTCTGGAAATGTAGCAACAGTGGAGAAGCCGGGGCCAGAATCCACATCCTCTTCCCAGGCCCAGTCTGGTCCGTCCCACTGGACAGAAGGCTCATTCTTTCCATCTGTGGCTCACACATCACATGCACCCTCTCCTTCCCCCACTTCTCATCCCAAGGACCAGCCTGGGATGGAAAGAACAGTTCAGCCAGGCACCCCTCAAGCGTGCACCCCATGCCTGGGCCCTGCCCTTCTTTAGGGGCCTGGGGGAAGGGCCTCGACATCCTCCTGAGTCAGTATCTGCTTCCCCAGGAGAGCATCAGCTGAGCCAGCAGTCAGCAAGTACGTGGAAAACAGACCTTGAAAAGGGCCCACAACCCAGGAGGAAGGGGCAGGCATTAGGAAAGATCCAGAGCCTTGGGTTTTTCGAGATCTCATGGAGAAGAAGGGGCAAAAGGAGAAGGGGCCCTGGAGCTCTTTCCATTCTCAGCTCCATGAACCTAAGCGGTAGAATACTCTGCCCTTTTTAGGAAACTGCCTTCAAACCCCAAACTCACTGCCCCCCAATTTCAGAAGAGCCTGGATTTAGGTTGGGCTCTCAGGCCCCTTCTTCCTTTACCCCGGACTTGAGCTTCCTACCCGGGTTCTCTGACTCCCCTCTCTTCACAACCTCATGGTGCATTTTCTCAAGAGAACCAAGTCATACACTCTCACACATCCACCCATTACCAGGCTTAACATTTTCCAGCCACCCTCCATGCTGTTGAGAATGAAGTTCCAGCCATTTCGTCTGGATTGTATGCTCCTCTACAACAAACAGGGCCCTCTGCCCACCAGTTCCCAGGGACACATGGGTGGGTCACAGAGGTCCTCCAGGGACTTGAGTTCTCCAGGGAATGTGGGGTCACTCTGAGGGACTGTCACAGGGACCAACATCAGAAAGCTTAGAGGCAGCCATGTTTTCCAGGTCCCAGCCACAGGCATATGGCCCATGCCTCCTAGTTTGGGGACTTGTAGAATCTGGGGACATTCTCTGAGGGGATTTGGAGAGGGTGTCTAGCTGGCCTTCCTCAAAGAGGAATGGCTGGGAGGAAACAAGGGCCCCTCAGGCAGCCGGTCCAGTGCCCTTTCCGGGAAGCACTGGGGCGGGAAAAGCTAAGTGCTTTGCTGGCTGCCTCTGGTGTACTGGGGAACCGAATGCAAGTCCCTCCATCTTTTCCCCTCTGGGTTCCTCAGCAGTGGCATGTGGATGAGAGCACCAAGCCTGTCTATCTCAAAGACAGGTGAACACAACAGGACTCTCCCCCTAGTCCCCAGGTCCCTGTTGGACCATCTTTAAGCCCCCACCCACACCCCCCCGGGGCTCAGCCGAGCCTAGCACGGCTGCTAGCTACATGGATGCAGCCACTGACTGTGGAGACAAATCAGATTTCCTCTGCGTCTGACAGATCCCTGAGGCCCCGCTGAGGCTCCCAGCTCTGACTGTTCTCCCATGACAGGCCCAGCAGTGAGGAAGACCCTTGTCAGCCACAGAGCCTGGTGTTGCCCAGGAAGCCCTCCCGGGAGCTGGTCAGAACCAACCAGGGGCCCAGAGGCCTAGCACAGTTCCCAGCTCCCCCTGCTCTTCCCACACACACTCCCCTCCCCCACCCTGCTTCACCTCGGAGCCTGCAGTGGGATGGCGTGGAGACTCTGGCCTGCTTCGGCCTGCCCAGATGCTCCCTGGGGAGCAGATAAGGAGGGTCGGGAGGGGCCCACACTAGTATCCAGACCTGTGAGATTCCAGCCCTGCCCTCCTCAGGAAGCCTGGCCTGCCCTTTCCTCCAGCTCTGACCTAAACCTCCAGGAGAAAAGCTGACACCCCAGAGAGCAGAAGAGTCATGAATCTAGGGGGTTGTGGGGGTGGGGCAGGAGGTCCTCAGGCGTGCCGTGACGTCAGTCATGATGCCCTCTGGGACTCTCCCTGGACGGCAGAGAGGCGCAGAGTCCCAGGCTAGCTGGGCAGAGCACCCTTGGAGCCAGGCCTCCTGTCCGTCCAGTCCACTTCCCAGTCCACAGTTCTCTTTCTATTCCATTCCACTTTGGCTGCTATTCCGAGAAAAAGGCCAAGGTGCCACCGTTCAAAGGGGACTGGGGTCATTGATCAGGCGGAGAGCTGAGCTAAGTCGACCAAAGGCTGCCAGATTCAGAGCCTCTCACAGGAAAGACAGCTGAGGGGCTCCGGGGCGTGCAGAACCACAGGTTTCACTTCCCTTCTCACCAGCCCTTTCTTCGGAACCAAGAGGCCCCAGGAAGGGAGCAGTGAGGGGAGGGATGGCAGCCCAGGTCCTGGGCCAGGCTGGGCCGACAGGCCAGGCACAGTGAGGCCCCCACACGGCGAGGCCAGCTGCTCCATGACCCTAAATCTTTGTTAGCAGAAAGTGGCACTTCTTAGAGTCCTAGCCTCCCTGAACCCAGCACTGGTTACTCAGTAACCAAATTAGATAGTGAGACGAACTAGCTATCTCTTAACTGTTAGTGGACAGTCCAGACGCAGCACGGGGACTTCTTCTGAGGCAAGGACAAGGATGGATGTGTCCCAAAGCAGCAATGGATTAAAAACAAACAAAAACCTCATAGGACCTGTTACCACCACCAGTACAACAACCCGGAACAACAAGAAACAGCCGAGGAGAGGGACGTTGCCCTTAGGAGGTGGTGGAAAAAAGCACCCTTTCCCCAGTAGCCACCCAGTTAACCCTAGTACCTGCTTCCTTGCTTTCCAATCACATTGCTACCCCACCCCCCACCCCGTAAGGCCAGTGAGGACTTCAGCTCCCTCATCAGCCACCCTCTACGTCCCCGTGCCTCAACCAGGGGCTGCTAATGGACGTCTAGGGCTGACTGCAGCTGCTGGTGAGCTTGGCACTTGCCCTGAGGAAATGGGACTTGGTGGCCTGTCTTTGGATGTCCCTGTTCTGGGACTCCACAGATCTGAAAAGGATAGAGGCTGAGCCCAGAGCCAGGCCTTCAGCATACAGGGTGGGACAGGGGCAGGCCATGGCTGGACGGGCCCAAAGCCCTCTGGGGGCAGAAAGTCAGCCAAAGGAATCCTCTCCTTGTCACCCTTCCTCCAGCTGGGACTCAAGAGCTCGCTCAGAGAGATCAGCTTGACTCAGAGCTTGGTCCCAAGATCCTTTCCAGCAAAGGGAGAGACTGGCAGGTGGCCATAAGAAGCCGAGGACTTCACAGGATAAATGAGCAGATACGATCATGATCACTTTTAGGAAAGCGGAAAGCTTGCACAAGGAGGCTCAGTGAGGGAAGCCCGAGACCGTGAACAGACAGACATGGCTTCAGCTCCAGCGTGATGTGTTGTCTAGGCAGCTGGAAACATCTGGAAGAGCGTGAGAGTCGGAAAGGTTTGGAAGAGGTGGTTGACATTATGCAAATAGCACAGATGGAAATGTCCTGGGGATGGCATTGTCGGGGTCCCGCCTAGCAAGGCAAGACGATGGCCTTCCCCTCGAGAGTCTCTAGCCGCCTAGAGCGTGACGTGTCAGGGGTCCGAGGCATGAGCCCGGGGCCAAGAGGAGAGCAGCTGCGTTGTCCCCCACAACATACACACCAACTCAGGGACCCTCAGAGACTCTGCCCCCGATGTCTGTCCTCCATCTTGTCGTTACTTTTGGATGGCTCCAGTCCGACCTCAGCACTCAGTTGGCACAATTTGAATGGCACAATTTGAATGGAAGAAATAAGGCCTTGACCAACCACATCGATCATGCCAGACCCATCCACGGGCCCTAAGTCAGATCCTCTTCCCAAAGCCAAGGGAGGTATGAGTCTGCTCTGCGAGACGGGAAAGAGGAAACGGCAGGGGGGAAGAGGAAGCAGAAGGCAGCTGGGGAGAGGGCAGCGATCACGAGTGACAGGGGAGGGGAGACCACAGAGTCATGCTGTGTGACCAGCTCTGACCCTGCGGTGGGGGCAGGGATAATAGTGCGTCCCCCAGTTTCTCCACCTGGATCTCCAGTCCTTTCCAGAGCAGCCCCTCATGGCCACAGCTCATTTTAAGGCCCCCCTTTCTGTGGCCCTTACCAAGGCCTTCTTCGCAGTTACCAGGAAAGTGAGACAAGACAATGCTACTCCGGCAGCATTGGGGGCCCTGATCGGGGCCCCGGCAGAACAGGGAAAAGATCGCCAGACTTAGACCAAAAGAGACTGAGTCCTGTTGCTGACTGTGGCCTTGAGCGAGCTGTTGAACTGTCTAAGCCTCAGTTTGAAATTCTTTAAGTGAGGTGATCGAGTCCTGCGCGCAAGAGTGTTAGAGGATTGAGATGTGGGGGGTAGGAAGCCTCTGGCATACAGCAGGGTCTGGGGATGCATTCCAAGGGCTTCTGTGTCCCCTGGGGGTGGGCGCTAGGATCTGGGCACGAGAGCCCTCCATAAACTCTAGAAGGGGAGCCATCTGTTCCAGCGGCGGCCAGCCGGCAGCCTTGGCCTTTCCAGCTCACCGGGGAAGATCAGGGTGTGGGGAACAAACAGTGATGTGGGAGTTCACAGCTCCTGCCTTCCTGCCTGCCCGAAGCCTTCCTCCCTCCCATTCCTGCTCATCCAGCCGGTCCTGCCTCCCACGGGCTCCTCTTCTCCTTGTCCTGAGTGCTTCTCCCTCATGGAGCCCCAGGAAATGGGCCCAGCCCTATACGTGCCAGCTATGGTCATCTCTGGCCAGAGGCCCATGTTCCCAGCTGCCCCCAGACGTGCCCACGCAGACGCGGGGCCTGAAGGCAGGGCACTGGCCAGGCCCTGGGCTCGGAGGACTCTCGGGCCCTGAAGGAGCTACACGCTCCAGCCTGACACAGAGGAGGAGGGACAGGAGTAACATCTCCCTGGGCGGAAAGCTCTCTGGCTCCGACTTTTGCTCCCACAGTTCAGGCTGCCTGTCTCCCTCAGGCAGGCCTCCAGGGACCGCTCCCTCCGTGCCCCTCTGCCCCCATCCAGCTGTGGCTACATGGGGTCAGTCCCGAGCAGACCCAGCAGACTAGCTGTCTTCCCTTCTGTGCTGTTGCTGGCTCCGTGGCCTCTGCTCAGGACACCTCCAGATCCCCAGGGTCAAGGCCACCTTCTCCTGCTGAGGCTGGATCCTCCCTCCATCCACAGATATGCACGAGCACTTAGAGGTGACCAAGGACGGACTGTGAGCCATGCACCGGGCCGCATGATTTCCTCATCTTTTCACTTTCACCAGAACCCTGTGGTGTAGGTACACGGTCATTTCCACGTTATAGATGAGGCCTTGCAGCCTCAAAGGGATGGAGTGATCTGTGTGAGGCCGGCCGGCCCTGTGACATGTCCCCTGCCACACTCTCAGCAGGAGGAGAGCAGGAGGACCCCGGGCCTGGGAGAAGGACTAACCTGGCTGCAAATTCCGCCTTGATCATGTACTAACTATGTGGGGCTGGACAAGCTGAGGAACTTCTCTGGGCCTCATGACATCCATAGGTGAGGCGGGGAAACAACTAGTCGCCTTGCGGTGAATTACAAATCGATACTGTCTGGCACGGGGTAGTCGAAAAAGCGAGGAAAAGGAGAACCAGTAATTAAGGTTCAGTCAGTGGTTCGCGTGAGCCTGGGCCTGGTCTAAGTTCTTCACACACGGCACCTCACATAATGCTCGCACAGTACTGCGAGGCGGGCTTCGCTCCTGCCCGCTCAACAGACGGGGATCCAAAGCTCACGGTAAATCCGCCCCAGGTGTCCTAGTCGAGGAAGGTCTAGCTAGACCTGCTTTCTTCACTTCTGCTTCAACACCCTCTTTGGGGACACGGGGAGGCAATAAGTCTGAGAAGACTTTGATCCTTAGTTTCAGGAAGGTAGGACCAGGTCTTAATCAGGTCTTGAGCCCCAGAACTCAAGATAATAAAAATAATAAAGTAATAAAAATAATAATGTACCTACAGTAGGCGCCACATTAATGCTTAGTGTGTGATAGGAGTCCAGCCCTGCACCCAGCAGGAAAGAAGGAAAAGGACACTTACTCAGGGCCCTTCACCGGCCACGGGAAGTTAAGAATGTTCTCGTATCATGTTTATCCTGTGGAAACTGAGGCTTAGGAAAGGTAACTGCACAAAGCATACCATGGTGAAAGGCTTTCAGTCCAGATCTGTCTTAACTCTGGGAGATGTTGGCCAACACAGTACATAGTTGGAGTCATACTTTGAATGACGTGTGTGGTTGTAGAAAGCTGTGTTAGGTGTATTCGTGAGTTCTTCTAAAATGCTGGTGTGGGACAGGCTGTTTATAATTACCTACTCTCCCCAATCCTATTTCCTCTAAAACAGAAGTTACTCTGGCTAAATGGCATAATTAATACATATGAATGAAACTCCACTAGGAATAATAGTAGCAGACATGTACAACTGGCACACATGGTGATAAGATATGGTGGGGTTTTTTGGTTTTGGGTTTTTTTTTTAAGAAGAGAAAAAGAAAAGTTTTATCCTAAAGTAAAATGACCGGTCATTCCAGAATAAGAATAAAGGACAAAACCTGAATTTGATACATTTGTAGAAGTTTGTGAAAAGAGAATTTGATTTGCTTTGGATTATAGTACGTGCAAATAAGGAGCCCGAAAATAAATAATTATGTTAAAGTTTTGTCCAAATCTGGCTAAGTTTTTGTTTTATTCGTATTATTTTCAAAAAGAGGCTGTGGTTCCTTTAGTATCAAATATGCCAATGCAAAAGTAGAATCTGGTTTTCTCTGCTAAAGTGACAAAATTTCCTTGAAGTTGGTTATTGGTCTGCTCTTAAAGAGAGGCTGTAAAATTTTATTTTATTTATTTTACCACCTGAGGAATCTGCCTAGATGGCAAACATCCAGTGTCCTACAAAATAATTTTCTATACTTTGTAAAACAAAGATTTTTAGGAAACAGTTCAGTTTCTTTACAATGTTACCTTCTAAGTTTATTTTTTATTGTACTAGCATCACTTTCAAATGGGCAGACAAGAAGTTTCTTAGGCACTCACGATGAGCACTCAAATGTTCTAACAACTTTTGATGTGTTGCTTTCCCAAAATCAAGTGCTAAATGCAAAATAAAATTAAACTTTCTGGACATCTTTCATACTTAAAAGTATCAATGAGACCCCCAAGAAAGCCCCTGGAAATTTTACTTTTTCACTTTTTATAAAAAGAGAAGGGCTGGGGCACCTGGGTGGCTCAGTGGGTTAAAGCCTCTGCCTTTGGCTCAGGTCATGATCCCAGGGTCCTGGGATCGAGCCCCGCATCGGGCTCTCTGCTCAGCAGGGAGCCTGCTTCCCTTCTCTCTCTGCCTGCCTCTCTGCTTACTTGTGATCTCTGTCTGTCAAATAAATAAATAAAATCTTTAAAAAAATAAAAAGAGAAGGGCTGCAAATAATTAGTTTTATTTGATATGTTGCTCTCAACCAACTGCATGGAAATAGTGTGAAATCAGAAGAGACACTCAGCCTCGTCTAGGTTAAATTTCTAAGGGCAAAATGTTATTATTTATATTAACAGTTCACAAATTGTAGGCTACATGAGCAGTTCGTCCAGATTTCTCAGTACCCTCCGGGTCCAAGATCTGCCACCGTGTATCCGTGGCCCGGCAGCCCTGCCTAACGGTAACAATATAGGGCGACCAGTCACGATTTTGGTTCTGATTTAAAATGCTACCTGGGTTGCAACCTTACTTCTTTAATTTGAATCAAACATCTTCTAGGTCAGTGGTTTTCAACTCGGGATGGACATCAGACTTTCCTATGGAGTTCTATGAAAATAGAGGTGTAGGGGCACTTGGCTGGCTCAGTAGGAAGAGAGTGGGACTTCTGATCTGGGGGTTGTGAGTTTGAGCCCCACACCGGGTGTAGAGCTTACTTATATAAATAAAATACAGATGTCTAGGACTTACTCCAGACTGACGGGGTCTCCAGAGTTGATATTCTTGGTTCATTCTTGGGATATTATATAAATTCAATCTCAAGATTTTTAAATATCTCAAGATTTTTTTCCTCCATACAAATTGTGTTCCTCCATTTTTATAAGTCAAAATGTAATGTTCACCATCTTCTTTGAGTTTACCTTACTGTGTTTTTAGACACTGTCTAGATTTTTAATTGGCTGGATTTTGTTTTGTGTATCTCAGGAACATTTCCTGGTTAGCCACATTATTCTGGTCACAAATTCTCATCAGGTTGTTCACTTCTGAAAACTATCATAATACGTTAATTCACGCTCCTTTAGGTTTCTGTCACCTATAGGCCGTTGTTTCATTCTGATGCTTCCTAAAGGCTCTGCAATCAGCTGTAGGCCAAAAGTTGCATCTTTACCAATCGAGAACTATCTCGGAAAAGCACTGTCCCAGACACTCAGTCTTGGGGTACAGGCCTCTCACGGCATTGCTTACACATCTTGAAAGAACATATATGTAGATTGAGGCAGGACTTCCAGAACTCCAGGGAAGAAGCAGACAGGGTTCGGCGATCGCTAACCCAAGATTCAATGGAGTAAGAATCACAGAGGCCCAAGTGAACGGATGAAGGACGGCTGTTGTTATGTTTGGAATATTGTTGGTGTTACAAGGTTCTATTTTCTGGAAATATCAGGAAGCCCTTCTAGTTCTTCTTCAGCGGTTTATAACCCATAACAATTCAATAGACTCCATTTTTTTTAAACTACAACGGAACACTTGCACATTTCTTATTCTCCCTACCAGACCGCCCCACCCTCCAAATTCAGAAACTTTTGTTGAGGCTTCCTGCTTTCCATAGAAATATGGTTATTAGCAAGCGTTCAATAAGAAATTGACCTTTTGTTGGTGTTTTTTAAGAAGGCTCCATGCCCAGTGTGGAGCTCCCACTCATAGGATGGGAGACCAAGACCTGACCGGAGATCAAGAGTCAGATGCTAAATCCACTAAGCCACCCAGGCGCCTTGCCCTTTTTTTTTTTTTTTTTTAAACACGGATGTAATTAGAAAAATTGATTATATAACCAAGGCCTTACGTGGAATGTCATATTTGACAGTGATGATCATTTAATCAGATATAGCCAGCCCCTTTTAAGGAACTAATGTTGACTATGTGGAGCCAATACTAATAAAACCCTCCCAAGAAACCTGGCTTACTGTGCTCCCTTGCAGGCAAATAAGGAAGGTCATTCCCTGGCAGGCCCAGGACACATAGGGTATTTGGAGGACTTCAAGAAGAGAAGAATTTGCCCACATTTATAGGTACAACAGGTAAAACCTAGTGTGAAAACCAATGTCTTGTCTTCCTAATCTCAAAGTAAATAATAAAGAATAATAAATAAATAAATAAATAAAGGTTTTTAAAAGTCCAGTCTAAGATTTCTTTTTTTTTTTTTTTAAAGATTTTATTTATTTGACAGACAGAGATCACAAGTAGGCAGAGAGGCAGGCAGAGAGAGGGGAAGGGAAGCAGGATCCCCACCGAGCAGAGAGCCCGATGCAGGGCTCGATCCCAGGACCCTGAGATCATGACCTGAGCCGAAGGCAGAGGCTTTAACCCACTGAGCCACCCAGGCGCCCCCAGTCTAAGATTTCTTATGAAAACATCCAGCAGAGCAACTTAACAAGGACCATATTGTAGATGAACACTCTTGCTGTTCCTATATATGTAATCAGATCAAATCTAATGAGACCGGCCTTATTTTGTGATCAAGAATCATCTTTGCGAGTATTTTTGATCAAAGCAGAGGAGACTTTTGGGGGGGGGGGAGTTTCCCTGGGAAACTGTGCATTGTCTAGAGGACACCCCTCCAGTTATCAGATTCTAGCCTTTCCTTGCCTTTGGGCTATTTTATAATTCTTTGAAGCAGCAGGTACGTCATATAAACTGTATGTGTGAAATGACAGTCTCCAACTCATAGTCTTTTCTCCCAACCTGTGGAAAAGTCAGTTTTGTCTCAATATTCCTGATTTACAAATGGCCAATTTCTTCAGATTCTTTTTTAATTGTGGAAGATATACATCACATAAATTCTACCATGGCAAAGGGTACAGGTCAGGGGCCTGAAGTGCCTTTCCATTGTCCTGCAACCATCCCCACCATCCGTCCCCAGAACTTTTCTGTCTTCCCAAGCTGAAACTCTGTACCCATTAAACAATAGTTCCCTCTTCCCCCTTTCCTGGACATTTTCTGCCTCTCTCATCATGTCAAATAAAATCTTTAACACATGTTCGTTTTTGTAACCTATCAGAGCCATGATTTCAACTTTTTATGAAAAATATTTTTACAGTCCTAAGCTCCAGAAGGATCAAAGAAGTAATGGAATCGAGTGAAGTGACTGAGGGCTGTCACCACTTGGCAAGTGCTGTGGGTGATCAACCATCCCAGCCTGCCCACAGGGGAGAGGGTTGGGTATGTAGGATTTTCTGTCTTAAAACCAGTAAGTTGGTCGTCTTAAGAGCACCCACCCTATCCAAAAGAGATTCTCAACCCCTAGTAATATAATTTGGGAATATAGGCCTGGTGTTGCTACACTGTTTCTCAAGAGAAATCAGGGGTCTGGCTATTTACATTAAATTTTACAATTTGTAAATGGCAACTAACACAATGCCCCCCCCCCCGCCCCCCCTCACTGTGCAGACCAAGCAGACTGCTCCAGTGTGTAGCCTCTGATGGGGAGGGAGCTGGAAGCCCTCCACCCCACCGCACAGCCCCATGAGCTCAGGAGAGAGGCTACTGCAGAAGCCCGGGCACTCCTTGGGCGGGGGTGACGGTTCAGCAGGGGAGCAGCTGCAGCTCTGATCTCAGAGGTCTGTCCCTCGGCACCCTACCCCGCCCAGGGTGAGGTTCCAGGACACTGAATTCTGGCCTCTGTATTATCCAAGAAGTAGGAGAGAGCAAAAGGGCTACTCAGCAACTCCTGCGGCCCCTGTATCAGCAGTTCCATCCGCCCCTGGCCTCTGTGGCCCCGCACGCAAGCCCAGGTTCGGTGGGGTGTGCGAGGCGGGCTGTGCCCCGGCTGTCCCCCGCCGATCCCCCCCGCCCGGCCGCCGGCGCTCCCTGGCCCCGGCGCTCCGGGGCGGGCGGGGAGCTGCTCCGGGACCCGGCGCGCCTCCCTCCCCGAGCCCGGCTCACCAGCTGTCCCTGGAGAAGGTGCGCAGGAACCAGACACCCGGAGCCAAGGAAGACCGCATCGTGCCGGGCCGGGATTCGAGGCGAAGAGGGTGGCCGAAGGAGGGCGCGGGGCTGGGCGCGTGGCCCTCGCTGGCAGTCGGCCGGGTTTAAATGCCCCGCGGCCCGGCCCGCCCCGGCTCGGCGGCCAGACGCCCGGAGCCCCCGCCCCCTTGCACCTGAAGGCCCTCGGGGTTCGCCCGGCGCGATCCGAACCTCCAGCACCTGCATTTTCTTGCGCTCGGCTTCCCAGCTGGCGCTTCTCGGGGCTTCTCGGGGCTCCTCCCGCTTTGCACTTTCTGCTCACTTCCCGCCTGGGTACCGAAAGCTGCGAGCCTAGTCCGCTCTCCGCGACCTTCCGTCTGCCCGCCGCCGTCCCCGCAGCCCTGCAGCGCCCTTCTGTCCCGAGGAGTGGCTCCTGACACCCACCGGGAAACAGGCGCGCGGGGGACCAGTACCGACACGATACCTGGTGGTCTCCCATGACACTGATCTGAGCGCGGGGGCACCCTCGGAGCACAGGAAGTTTTTCAGGGGGTCACAGTGTTGGCCCAAACATCTCAGGCCCCACAGGGGCTTCCTGTCCCACTCGGAGTCCAGGCAGTGCTTTGAGCCAGACAGGACTCCACCACTCCCTCCTCGCACCGAGACTCGGGACACCTTGCAGCCGTTCCTGATCTCCCTTCTGGAGGCCAGCAGCCAGGCAGCAGGGAAGGAGCCCAGAATTCTGTGCTCCTAAAAGTAGTCCTCAGGCCTTCAACCTGAAGATTTCCAGAGTGTTTCCACCTATAGAAAGAAGATCCTGTGTTGGGGCGCCTGGGTGGCTCAGTCGGTTAAGCCTCTGCCTTTGGGTCAGGTCATGATCTCAGTCAGGGTCCTGGGATGGAGACCCACATTGGGCTCCTTGCTCAGCGGGGAGCCTGCTTCTCCCTCTCTCTCTCTCTCTGCCTACTTGTGATCTCTGTCTGTCAAATAAATAAAATCTTAAAAAAAAAAAAAAGAAGATACTGTGAGATCTTTGGATATGAACTCAGGGGTGACCTAGACAGGGCTAGACAGGAAGCATTCAACTGGAGAATAAAAATAGAACATAAAATGGGACTGTGTCTGCAAAAATTGGTTTCAGCCCTAATACCACCCTGCCCTTAACTCCTAGCAGCACCCAACTCCCCCGTGCAAAGTTAGAGAAATGGCACAACAGCTCCACCAAACAGACCGGGGCCCAGAATAATGGGCTTGGCTGTTCCCATCCCTGGAATCAAGCATGAAGCGGGTAAGCAGCATTGACGCCGGGCAGACAGGGGGCAGAGGTCCGGTGGCAGAGATGCGGACAACAAGGAGCAGAGGACAGGAGGAAAAGGGACAGAGGAAAGAAGGAAGGAGATGGAAGGAGCCAGGGCTAGATGCTAGGTGCGGTACAGGGAGGTCGAACACCGAAGGAAGAGCACAGCAAACAGCCGCTAACTTAATCCTGAATTTGACCCTCACGGTGCTGAGATGTCCATTCCTTTCATACTTCCAAGTCAGTGAGGTAGGCATGACCCATCTGGGAAGGGGGACTCTATGTCCTGGTTTACCTGGGATGATCCCAGGAGACACCTGCTGTCCCAGCTTGTATGAGGGACCAGTTCCAGGGTCAGTAACTCCCAGCAGACAGGAAGCCTGAAAGCCAGCCGGTGAAGGGGTAGAAAACAAACAGACTAATCAGCTGATACCCCCAGGAAGACAGCTACTTGTTTCTCAGGTACTAAAGGGAAGGATAAAGTCGAAATACAAATGAAAGCAAGAAAGCCGCTGACATTACGTGATGGTAGCTGGGAGGGGGACCTGGACAGTAGTGGAGGAATGGAAAGGGGCATCTCCAGGCCTCCAGTGGGGCTACCCAGACCTCAGTAGTGTGAGACATCTATTTTCAACAGCAAGAAGTCGAGGAATAAGTTCGTTTCACATGTCCCTCTGGAGACATTGTGTTTGTGCCTTGTAGGGGACCACGCTTGTTGGGGCTGGAACTCTCAGAAAGACATGAACAGTATGTCCTCCTGGTGGTATGGCCATTATTCATGGAGTGCCGACAAGCAGCTGGGAGTAGGGCCAGTCCTGACATAGTCTTTGCCTTGTTCCAGTTACTTCCTGTGAATTCCAGCCATATATCCCTGTTCAGGGGCCAGGGTGGCAACGGGAACACTCTTAGCAGTGTTCCTTACTTGCTCCTGGGGTGAGCTGGGCAATCTCTGCTTCCTGCAGCTTGGGAGAGTGACAAAGAGGATGTTATGGCTCAGATACTCCTTTCACTCACCTACACAAGGTCTCCACTCTTTCTCACCTTCCTGTTATCTGGCACCCCATATATATATATATATCCCCTAACCCTGTAGGGTCTGGACAGTTGTATCCAAAGGAAACATGGAGGGAAGGGAGGAGTGACTGAATCTAAGACTAAAGGGAAAGAGCTTCACTTCTCATTGTGGAAAGCCCTATCATTTGTCAAAAATGCTCTGGTTTAGTATCAGACACTTGTAGGACAGGAGCTGTGGCTAGCGGTTTCTGCCTATCAGATGCCCCTATTGCGAGGTAGGAGTTCCTAGTTCCTGCTGGTTCGCTGATCACCCACAGGACTTTCTGGGTAGCCAGTGATCTGTATAGATCCCTCTAGATATGGTAACTGTGTTCTCCTTATTTCTCTCCAAGGGATCCAGGGATCCAAAGGCTAGAGAAAGCCTATGAGAAAAAGTGCCATGAGAATAAGCCACTCAGCAACAGAACTCCAGTGAATGGGGTAGGAGTTGGGATATTAGAGGAAATAGAGATTATTCAAGCTTTTAAAGATTCAATTTCATGTTAGGCTTTTTAATTAAGACGCTGAGTGCTGTAGTGAGAAGAACACAGGCTTTGAGACAGAGCCAATCCCGACTCAGATACTGCTACTTCTTGGCATCTCAGTTCCTTCATCTGTAAAATGTGGGTAATAACATCTGCCCTTGCAGGGTGGCTGTAAGAATTAAAAATTATGCATATAAAAAGTGCCTGCCAGGAGCTTCTGAGTGCCTCAGTCGCTTAAGAGCCTGACTCTTGTGTTGGACTCTTGGATTCAGCTCAGGTCGTGATCTCAGGGTCATGACATCCGGCCATCCCCCGCCCCGCCCCATCAGGCTTTCCACTGGGCATGGAGTCTGCCTGAGATTCTCTCTCCTTCTCCCTCTGCCTCTTCCACTCATGCTCTTTCTCTAAAATAGACCTTTAAAAAAAAAAGTGCCTGGCCATGTTAAGTAGGCTTGGTAAGTGGAGCAATTATCATACATGTATGAGATATTTACTACAATGGATAGATACCAATGACAACAATGATAACACAATATAGGGGTCCAGATCAGAGTCCAGATTATGAGTATAGCAGAATAGTTGGCTTTTCCTTGCCAGTGAGTGTAGCAGAATAGGTTTGACCTGTTATCCTGCATGTGTGCACGTGTATGTGTGTGGGTACCTATGTATATATGACTTTACTCACTGAAGTCATTATAAACATCATAACACACGTTGAAAAATTTGGGGTTGACAAGGATGGATTTATGGGTTGACGAAAGTGTCATAAAAAATGAAAGAAACTATTATTATCTCAAATATGTCAGATGCTGTCATTTCACTAAGAATTGCTATTAAATTACTTCCAGCCAACACAGTCAAAACATAGATAGGCAAAGTCACCATGTGTCCCCAAAGATTTTGTTTCAATGAAAGACAAAGAAAGTCCCAGTCTTGATATAACTGGTCAAAAGTAAGGGCTTCAATCTTTTCAAGGCAGGACTGATGGTTCATACTAGCCTGGAGAAGGGGCTTTGGAGACTTCTATCAGCCAAGTCAGGAGGCAGCCCTGCTCTCAAACTGTCAACCAGTGATGGCAGCAAATGTATACGAGGATAACCTGAGAGCAGATTGGGGAAGTGGTTAAATTATTAGTCTCCTGAAGTCATTTTGTTGGTGGTGGGCAGAACTGAAAAAGAAGATATTGTACTGAAAAAAGTGCCATAACCTCAGGCAGCCTCGTCATGCAAGCTGAGGAGAATTTTCAGTTGCTCTAGCAGCTGAAAGTAACAATTCACTCATCTGTTCATTTCATACACGCCTGTTAAGTGTCCACTCTATGCCAGGTCCATCACCAGGAGCTAGGGATGCATCGATAAACACGATAGGTGCTGGCCCGAACCTCAAAGAACGTACAGTGGAGTGGGACAGAGACGCACAGAGACATAATTCCACCCCAAGGAGCTCCAGTAGAATAAATGAATTCAAGCACGAAATAGCGTGTAGAATTATGCTCATTCTGCTACAGTGGCACCGAGAAGGGATCAGATAACTGGGCAAGTCTTGGAAGGCTTCGTAGCAGGTAACAGAAGCAGAACTGAAGGATATAGCTCAGCGCCTGCCAAGTAGAGGACACAGGGGCAGCAGAGGGCACACGCCCTAGCGTGTGCTCAGCAAGGAACTGGAAAAAGCAAGGTGTATTTAACAAGTGGTGCATGCGAAATCCATGTAGCCAGAGAGCGCATGCCCAAAGTGTGGAGTTGCAGAGGTAGGGCTCTTATCACTGGTTGTAAGACACTGGGGAGCCTTCAAAAGTCTATGTTAAGGGCTTGGGATTATGCTTTGGACGGGATATGATAAGTGGTTTTATGATTGTTTGTTTTGGGGGCTGGGGGTAGAGGGAGAGAGAGAGAGAGGCCTAAGCAGGATCCAAGCTCAGTGCAGAGCCTCCTACAGGGACTGATCTCATGACCCTGAGATCATGACCTGAGCTGAACTCAAGAGCTCGATGCTTAATGGACTGAACTACCCTGGTGCCCTGAAGAGAAGGTTTTTTTTTTTTGTTTGTTTTTTAAAGATTTTATTTATTTATTTGACAGAGATCACAAGTAGGCAGAGAGGGAGGTGGAGAGAGAGAGGAGGAAGCAGGCTTCCTGCTGAGCAGAGAGCCCGATGCGGGGCTCGATCCCAGGACCCTGGGATCATGACCTGAGCGGAAGGCAGAGGCTTCAACCCACTGAGCCACCCAGGTGCCTCAAGAGAAGGATTTTAAGAAGGGTTGAGACATGATCAGATTTATGTTCTTAGAGGAGAAATGGCCATTTAAAAGTCCTTTGTCAGATTTCTGGTTCTGGATCAAGATGGAATAGACCCACTTCTCCTAGTATTTAGTGTTCTCACTAAATACTAAAAATCCTAGAGATATATGTGTATATTACATATATTACATATCTATATCTATATCTATCTATATATATATCTCAACATAAGAAGACTCTGAAAAAGTAGAAGGAAAAAGGCAGATGAGTTAGGAAAAGATTTGAGGACAGACACAGTAGTGATTTGTCTGGGTTCACTTTTTGCTTTATCCACCCATATTAGATGCTGGAAGAGCCAACAGCACAGACCCAAAAAAGGGGGGCTGGGGAGAGAGAAAGAAACAGGGAGAGAGAGGAGGAGGAGGAGGGAGGAGGAGAAAGAAAAGCTGGCATATCTGGCCAAAGGATCAAGATGCGGGTAATCTAGCAAGAGCCGCCCTACTCCCACCAAACACCACAGAAAACACTGCAGCCCTCCCCGCTCCTTTCAGCCAAGGCAAAGTGGGGAGCCACAACTTCCATTTGGGCCTGGCTATAACGAGGAATCCCCCCAGCCCCACCGTCAGGGGGAAGCCAGCTCCTGGTAGTGATGAGCACCTTGCCCCCAATGCCGTCCTGCCTGTGGAGGACACGTGGGGAGCAGTAAGGAGGAACTCTCCCTACCCCATGCAGGGTGATGTCCAAGGAGGCCCAGTAGGAAGCCAGAGCTCCCACTATCCGAGCAGTACTGAGGTGTCCTTCCCCACCCATCCCCTAAGGGTATCAGTGGAGGCCTTGTAGAAAACCTGGGTTTCTACCACCCACCTGGCAGAGAGGAATAAAAACATGATCCAATTACATGCTATTATTTTCTTAAGAAACTAAATGTTCACTTCCCATGCAATCCATTCGTGACATTCCAGGCATTTCTCTCAGATAAATGAACATTTCTGTCCATACAAACCTGGACACAAATGTCCATAGCCGCCTTATTTGTAATAGCAAAATACTAGAAACAACCAGACTGTCCCTCAAGGAATGAATGGTTCAACCAAGTGTGGGATGTCCATACCAGGGAGTACAGCTCAGCAGAAAAAAGGAACAAATTATTGATACACAGAACTTGGATGGATCCCAGCAGCATTAAGTGAAGAGGGAAAAAAAAATCTCAAATGACCACTTACTGTCTGATTCCATTTATATAATGTCCTCAAAATGACAAGATTATGGATATGGAAAACAAATTAGTGGTGGCCGGGGGAGAGAGTCGGAGGTAAAGGGGAGGGGTGCGGGTGTGACTCTAGACGGGTAATAGGAGATATATGTGGTAATGGAATCATTGTGAAGCCTGATTGCGGTGATATTTGCCCAAATCAGCATGTGGGAATGGCGCACACAGAACCATACTACATGGTGCACCGAAGTCAGTTTTCTGGTTTTGATATTATACCATAGTTACATAAAATATAACCATTGCGGGAAACTGGATAATGCCTACACAGGACGTATCTGAACTACGTTTGCAACTTCCTGTATGTCTATAATTATTTCATAAGAAGTTTTATAAAAAGCAAAAAAAAAAAAAAAAGGCAGTTTTTCATCAACTTTTAAGTTCCTTCTAGTAGGTCTCAGCTTGCTAATTCTAGAAACAGGATATGGTAGAAATAAGAAATTTACCTTGTAAATACAAATCTTTTCTTTCGAGAACATGCTATGGAGTGGCAGGATCAGCTATCCGTGTTAACTCAGACTAATGTCAGGCAAGATTTCAGGACTCTTCCTTAGATTCCAACTTCTTAGTTCTTATCTCACACCTGCCTTTGCACCACTGGTTGGCCAGAAGATAATGCTTCTCGCCCTTCCTCAGATGAGATTTAAGCTTATAGAGAACTGGCATGCCCGATTCATGCAGTGATGGTGGTGGAAAGATGAGCTACCATCTCTCCCCAAGGACCACTCCAGATGTAGAATCAGATTCCCTCCTAGCACCTGGGGAAAGTACGGGAAAGTCTCCCCACTTACACTGCTGATCTCTTAGCTCTACAACTGGGAACACATTTTTATTGTAACACTGTGAAGCAAGAGGAATGAAACAGGGAGAACAGGTTGGACAAATAAAAAGTGGAAATTTGGTTCAGAAGCATGTGACTTCAAAGAACCATGGTACTTTGCACAGGCAAGGACTGGGAAGGTCTTCAAGGGGAGGTTTCCTAGCAAGATTTCAAAAGGCCTGAGTAAACAAACCAGTGCCACACAGTAAAGACTGGAGATATTCCTGGTACCCCTAGATGTCTGTGGCAGCCATGGCAAGCCCCAAGACTGGAAAAACTCCCTTTGACCCAGCAATACCTTCACCCTAGAATTTCTCCACAAATCCCTTAAGTACTGGCCTCAGATCTCCGGCTCCTAGTTACTATTGGCGTGCCTTATACAATACACGAGACAGACAGGCTGCAAGACACAGGAATCAGGTCCAAGACTGAAATTCCCAGGATAGAGTCCTAATCCTAGACCTACCTTTTGAGAAATTCGTATTCTTAGTCCCAAACCTTTTCTTCTCTAGAATCAGTATCATCTATATGTTCACTGCATGCCAAGGTAGGCTCTAATCATTTATATTTATTGAGCATTGTTTCTCAACCTTGTTTTCCCCTTCCTAACAATGAACTTGGGACAGGTTCCTTAGTTTATAATAATGCAGCTTCAGCCAGAGAGAGGGGGATATTCGCAGGCCTCTTGGAAAACAAAAAACAAAAAACCCCAGAAAATTCATTGGTTTCTTTTAAGTCTTTGTGTTGCTTTATCAGGTTCTTCAAGTCTTATCAAGTCCTTGTCTATTTATTGCACCAAATTAAGTTTAAGATACATACTCACAAACCTCAAAACTAAAAAATCTAATCAGTTTGAAAACAGATTAACCAACAGTCCAGTTAATTAAGGAGTATTTTATTTATTTATTTATTTTTAAAGATTTTATTTACTTGAGAGAGAGAGAGAGAAGGAAGAGCACGAAGAGGGGAGAGGGTCAGAGGGAGACACAGACTCCCCACTGAGCAGGGAGCCCAATGTGGGACTCGATCCCAGGACTCCAGGATCATGACCTGAGCTCCAGGCAGTCGCTTAATCAACTGAGTCATCCAGGCACCCCAGTTAACAAGTATTTTAAAAGTCAAAGTGAGATTCCTCTGAAAAACTTCCAGCAAAGCAAACTTAAGTAGACTCTATGGCAAATTAACACTCTTGCTGCATCTATATAATCAGATCCAATATAACAAGACCAACCCTAGGTTTGTGATCAAGACTAGTTTTTGAGACTAGTCTTGATCAAAACAAGGGAAGTGGTAGAAAACATATTATCCACGGTCTAGAAAACTGCCCTCCAGGGTATCTGGTTGTAGCCTCTAGTTGATGTAATTTATAATTCTGCAAATCGTAAATAACTATGGAAGAGACCAGTTCTGCCTCTACTTGAACTTTTAGTTCAACATTCCTTTATCCATAGGAGTATTTTTTCTTTTAATTTTTCTTAGAACCAGTTAAAACACCTGCTTATTCCTCATGGATTAAAGCCTCTAACACATTTTCATTTTAGTGTCAACATATGCTCATTTAATATCTGCATGACAGTCATAATTAACCTTTTTTGAAAATGATCTTTTAACATACATAAATTATCATTTAAGGCAGAAAAAACATGTGCTACCCAGAGTTACAGGCAGTATACTGTGGTTGGGCAGGAGGAGTAATTGCTTTGGATTGAGAGAAATCAAAATTACCTTTTCATAGAGCAGGTGGTACTAGTACTTTGCCTTAAGGGTAAATAGAATTTTAAGACAGAATAGGAAGGGCATTTCAAGTGACCAAAAGACTTAATCCTAAAGGATTTAGGATTAACTAAGGTTACTCCTAAGGGACTCTCCTAACCCTAACGTTGTTAGCCAGCATCCAGCATCCTGGACTCCCAAGGAGAGGCTAGACTCAACCTATTAGATTCATGTAGGGTCAACCCCCAATTTGGAACCAATCTTCCTACATACTGGTTGAATACAGTCAATCTCTTTATGCATGATTCTACCTCACAAGACCTATTATCTCAACTGCTCAGCTGAGAAAGGGCTCCTAGCAAGCACAGGAACATGACGCCTGATGGTAACTAGGATAACTGACTCATTAATTCAAAGCAACGTGTCTTGAAATTAGCATTACAGCCTACTTCCTGTATGCCATATAGCAGAACTCTATGGCGGCCTAAACAAATTCCCTAACTCCTACCACCTCAGTAGGTCAGGTATGTAGTCATATGGATCTAATTGCATTTTACTTCCGGAGTCAAACGAAGTTTCATTAATAGTTGTTACTATACATTTCCATATTGCCAATAGACAAGAGGAAAAGGTAGGTGAGGAGTTCAGAAAATGTAATCGGTTGAAAGCTGTACATTTAGAGGAGTATTAACTAGGTCTCCAGGTATCATTGTTTACCTGTGTCAGATGACAATCCTTCACGAATGGACTTTCCAGCCTGAGCCACTGTATGGAAGTCCATACTTGCTCTATAGCCTTACCTGTTCCTAACGACAGACACCGCAGGGTAGGCCACTACATGTCACTCTTCTAGACTAACAGGAAGTACCGCCCCATTCTTCAGAGACCCATGTTTAGCCCACCTACTGATTCCTATTGTGTTGGCTCATGCTCCAATCCTGCTCTGCTTCAAACTCTTTTCCCTTGATCTTCCATTGCTAATCTTAGTCTCAGTTCTGTTCTTTGCCTTATGTCTCTGTGGTACCCCCTCCCCGTCTCAGCTGTGCTTCTGGTTCCCCTTCATCTATGATCCCTGGCTCAAGTTACTGGTAAGGCAAGAACAACAAAGTTATCCAATGGGAAAGAACACTTCCCGACTCTGAACCCTAAAAGAGCTGTATGACAGTCAGGTTTTACGTGTTGGACAATAAGTACTAATGACTGATAGAAAAAAGATGGGTTGGTTGGCTCTATGGCAACTGCTTTAAACTCCTTAGAAGGAAAACCACAGGGCCCACCTAGGAAAGCAGGTTAAGGCATGTCCCTCCTCCAGCTGAACCATAACCCAATTTTGATAAGGTGGGTGGATCCTGTTGGATGAGGGTACCTACAGTTCTAAGCAGGAAGGATTTTAATGTAGGCATCATCTCACCTCTGGTTGAGCAATAAAGAAGGTGTGCTAATTTGCAATTTAAATGACACACCCATCCATTTGGCAATAAGGCAAACTCTTTTCTTGATTATCCAACTTAAAAAAAAATCCGGTTTTAGTGTATAAAAGCTCAACGTAAGATGGAGCAATGAATAAAATCAAATAATTTGATTTTGATCAAAGTTGCATCAAATTTGATGCAAATCAAATATAAATGTCATAATAACCTAGGCATTATAGGAACCTTTTTCTCTCAGGCATTAAAAGGTCAAATTGGATGTCCCTATGTTCCTATACCTATCTAGCTCACTCCCAGCTAAAGTATCTGAAGCATTAGGATTCCACGGAAAGCCAACGTGAGCAGAGCAGACCTTGCCTCTTAATGTTCTTTTTTTTTTTTTTAAGATTTTATTTATTTATTTGATAGACAGAGATCACAAGTAGGCAGAGAGGCAGGCAGAGATAGAGAGGAGGAAGCAGGCTCCCCGCTGAGCAGAGAGCCCGAAGCGGGGCTCTATCCCAGAACCCTGGGATCATAAACTGAGTCGAAGGCAGAGGCTTTAACCCACTGAGCCACCCAGGCGCCCCTCCTCTTAATGTTCTTAATATGTGCCAAGCACAGTGCTATTTATCTACAAGCTACCTCACTGCATTCTCACGACAATTCTAGGAAGCAAGCGCTATTATTATTCCCATTTTGTAGATGATGAAACTACAGCACAGAGAGTTTAAGTAACTTGCTTAAGGCCACACAGCTGGTATGTGGAAGAACCAGGATCTAAACTGTGACTGTGATCTCAACCACGGTATGAACTGTCTCTAAAGACAGAGCAGGGCCTGTCTTTAGAGCCTCTAAAGACAGAGCAAGAAAGAGCTTTGACAACAATGAGCAATTTTTCAACCTCCGAAAGTCTCTATTCAGAGGGAAGGTAAGAATTATAAGTGATTTTTCCCATCCCTAAATTGAGCTCCATAAATACTCTTACTCCCATCTCTCCCTAAGATTTCAAACCTTCTTTCACAATCACCATTTCGTGATTCTTGTCATTTGTGCGCTCATATTCTCCATCTTTCATCCCTTGTCTTCTGAAGTTTTATATGCCTGGGAATTCACCTGATTACAAAACCAGGTGACTGGGAGCCTATCTGACTAGTTAGGATGTGAGCTATGGGAAGGGGACTGCCATACAGACCTGGCCTGCGGGAATGGACCCAATTTCTACTTAATCACTCCTTCCTATAGAAAGGCCACAGAATGCTGCAGCCTCTAGGTTCTAATAATAATGGATAATAACTACTATGTCACAAGTCCCACAACTGAGGGGGTACTACTTTCATACTTAAACCTTCTATTATTTAGGGGGAAAGGCAGTGAGGAGGATACTTACAATGCTAACAAGGTTATGTCAGGCCTGAGGTTTCTAAAATAAATTGTCGTTAAGAAAATTCAGATATATTAAAAAATAGACCGAACAGCACAATGAGACCCAGACTTGCCCATCATCTGGATTCACTAGCCATGAACTCTTGCTACACTTACTCCATCTCTCTCTCTGTTGTCTCATTTTGTTGAATTATTTCAAAGTAAATCTCAAATATAATTTTATTTCATCCCTAGATACTCCAGTATCTATACCTGTATAGATATTTTCTTATATAATGATAATACCATCATCCTACTTACCAAAATGAATAACTTAGACTCTTCAAATTCTCTTGATTGGTACAAAGACAGGTTTGGTTTTTTTTTCACATCAGGATCCAAACAAGGCCCATACATTATATTTGGTGGCTGTTATCTCTAGAAGTCTGTCTTATTTAGAAATCTAGAGCTACCTCTCCATTTTAAAAAATTTATTCCATTAACTCATTAAAGGAATTGTCAGTTTACTTCTGAACGACTCATCCTCCAGATTTCTGCTTTCTGATAGTATAATTCTGATAGTATAATTTTTTTCCCTCTATTTCCTGTAAAGGAATCCTCACTCCTTTTCTCTTTACATATTGTCTTTTATTTTAAACTAGAAAACATGGAAAATGATTTGAGTGGCTATCTTCTCAGTTCTCCCCAGTATGGAACATAGTATCCTCCTAAGTGAATGGGATAAGTTTCTTATATACGGTGGATTCCTTAGGGCAGATGAAAAAGGATTCAAGTCTTGATTACATTCAGTTTCGAATTTTGGGGGGCAAAAATACTTTACAGAAGGCAATGTATGCTTCGTACTACATCACACCAGGGGGCACAATATCTGCTTCTCGCACTTTCAGTGATGTGACGGTGAATTAGTGGGTTCAGATGATGAAAATGTCTACTAGTTTCATCCATTAATGACTGCTGTAGATTTCGGGTGTGTGGGGGTAGGAGGGTGGCAAAGAACCCAAGCCAAGAATTAAATGACAACTTCTACCAAGGGTGATCTCATCTTGGGGCCCCAAAGGGATGATGCCTTATGTGGTATAGTATCAAACTGCCTTACTCAAAAGGAATCCGTTTGACTTCTCCTTGGCATATCCCTCTAATAGTGATCAGTAATACTGATAGCAAGACCAGTAATGGACCATTTCTTTCCACCTTAAGACCGGTTTAAAAATCTAAGTTAAAAAAATTAAATTAAAATAAAAATCTAAGTCAACATATTCAAAGCCTTTTGCCTAACAGAATGGGCCTAGCATGCCAGAAGAACATTGTTTTCTCTTCTTCTGTAATATTTCCAATGTCTTAAATCTTTTTTTTTCTGAGAAACATGGAAAAATGTCCAAGACAGGACACAAAGCAAATTGTGTTCACTATGCCTAAAGGGAAATTAAAAGAAATATTTTGCCTCCAAAAACACAATCTAAGTAAGCATAGTAGAGTAATACCAGATACCTCCTTTATCGCACTTTAAAAGGTTACAGGATACAAGAGCAGCAGTTTCTAGCCTCTGAGCCCAGAGGGTAGTCAATAAAGTTGTGGACAATCTCATTCCTGTCATCATAAAAGGGCTAAATAGATAGGGCGAGGCCTAGACAATTAAGTAATATACTAGAGCAATGTACCAGAACAATGCAAGGGGGAGGACACAGAGTTTACTAAACTAAAGCAACTGGAGCAAGCTATTTTGGTAAGACACCTAGGAAAATGTATTACCCACCCGCTTTCTTCTTGCAGGAAAACTAGTACATGAATATCCTCCGCTACCACCATAATCCTGGAATGGCCTCTTAATCATACACGGGTTCCGGCTCTTGGCGTGTTATGGGTTCTATGACCGATAAAAGTATCCTTCTGGGGAACAGCACGGCTGAGCTTCCCTGGGATTGTGCCCCTCTTGCTGGACACACACCCATACTTTCCTGCATCCTCCTGTTCTGCCCTCTCTTCCTTCCACTGGGACCTATTGAACCTGCATCTACTCTGACAAGATCAGTGATGCAGTCAGAGCTGAATGAACTCGTCCCACCCTGCCCTCACCGTCCACAGGTAAAACCTACCACTAGTGCAAGCTCAGCAAATGAAATGGAAACCTTGAAGGAGGTCAAAAGTATAAAACATAATTTAAAAATTCATACACTGTTAGAGCTACAGAGGAGATTAAAGGTTACTTACTATAACCCTCCTATTTTATAAAACAGAATACTGTAGCCCAGAGAAATTGTTTTTCCCAGATTACAGTAACAATAAGAAAATAAAATACAAAGTAAAACGATGTCTAAAGACCTTTGGAGTAAAGATCAAAAACATTAGGTAAAACTATGAATCATGTAGAAATATCTGGAATTTTTTAAGGACAAATCTGTTTGTTCATTTAACAAACACTTACTGAGAGCCTTTTATGTACCAGGAATAGTCTTGAGAACTAGGGATACACCACTGATCAAAAACAGGCAAAAATCCCTGTCCTCATGGAGTCTACAATCCAGCAGGGAGCAAGAGAGAAAATAAACATTAAGTAAAATATGCAGTAGGTCATACAGGTACAAATATCATGAAGGGGCACGGAAAAGGGATAAGGAGTACCTGGGTGTGGGGGTGGTCAGGAGGGTCACATTTTAAAATAAGATGATCCAGGAAGGCCCTTTAATAAGACACACTTGAGGGTGCCTGGGTGGCTCAGTGGGTTAAAGCCTCTGCTTTCGGCTCAGGTCATGATCCCAGGGTCCTGGGATCGGGCTCCACATCGGGCTCTCTGTTCCACGGAGAGCCTGCTTCCTCCTTTCTCTCTCTGCCTGCCTCTCTGCCTACTTGTGATCTCTGTCTGTCAAATAAATAAATAAAATCTTTAAAAAAAAATAAGACACACTTGAATAAAGACTTAAAGGAGGTTAAGGAAGTTAGCCAAATATTATCTGAGGGAGAAATGTCCCCAGGCAGAGCAAAGAGCAAATTATCCCTAAAGCAAAAGTATCCCTAGATTGTCCCAAAGGGCTGAGCAGAATGAGCAAGAACAAAGAGCAGTAGGAGATAAAGCCTCAGAAATGATTAGGACCTTGTATAGGGCCCTGATTTTATGGGGCCTTCTATGACATTACAAGGACTCTGGCTATTCCTAAGTAGCCAAAGGGGACTTTGAGCAGTGGGATGAAATGATCTTACTTTTTCTGAAAGGACTGCTCTGGCTGTGGTACTATCAGGGCACAAATACAGAAACAAGAAAACCAACTAGGAGACTGCCACAATAACTCAGGCATGATGTTGACTTAGATCAGGGATGCAGTGGGGCAGATACAACACTGAAACACAACATTTCAAAGTGTTGTATTTGGAATACATTTTCAAGGTAGAGCCAACAAGAAGTGGATGTGGGTTGCATGAGAGAGTGAAGGTTGACTCTCTCTGTTTTTTGGCCTGTACTCCTACAAGGATGGAGTGGTCATTTGCTGAGATGGAGAAGACTGAAGGAACAGATTTTTGTTGTTTGAGAATGTGTGTATGTGTGTGTAGAGGGGAGAGACTGAAGGTTGGTTTTGGGATGTCTTAAGTGTGGTTCATATACAGAGATAGTACATAAAACACAAGCAGACAAGGGCACCTGGGTGGCTCAGTCAGGTAAGCATCTGCCTTCAGCTAAGGTCATGACCCCAGCGTCCTGGGATCAGAGCCCTGAGTGGGGCTCCCTGCTCAGTGGCAGTCTGCTTCTCTCTCTGCCTCACCCCCACCTCTGCTTGTGCTTATTCTCTCTCTCAAATTAATTAATAAAATTAAAAATAAATAAAAATTTTTTAAAAGATACAAGCAGACAAATTACTTAGGAAACTCTTATAATAATCCATGAGAGAGATGCTGGTGGTTTGGACCAGGCATCTGGCAATATAAGTAATGTGAACTGGAGATATATTTTGAAGGTAGAGTTGACATGACTTGCTGAGGAAGTGAAGAAGGATGAATGAGAAAGACAGAAGTCAGTGGTATTTCAAGTTTCTTGTCCTCAATGAATAGATAGGACTACTATTCATTGATATGGGAAAGTGTGTAGAAAGAGCAAATTTGAGGGGAACCCAAAATGCAGAAATTTCAAGTAGGCAGTCAGGGTTATAATAATTTGGTTTCAGGGAGAGGTCTGGACCAGAGATATAAATGTGGGAGTTTGTAGAGAACATTTAAAACCACCGGATGAAAAGAGATCACCAAAAGAGCAAGTGTAGATGGAAAAGAAGTCCAGAGACTGAGCCTGGGACACCCTAATATTGCAAAATTGGAGATGAGAAAAACACAGCAAAAAAAAGCGAAGAAGCAATAGCCAAGTGAGTTGGAAGAAAAATTAAAAGCTTTGGTGTTGTAGAAGCTAGGTGATAAAGTACTTTAAAAAAAATAAATGGAGTGATCAATCGTGTTTAATTCTGCTGATAGGTGAAGAGGAAGCTTGAGAATGAACGACCATGGGATTCGGCAACGTGGAAGTCATTAGTGACTAAAAAAGCGCTTTCATTCGAGAGGTAAAGGCAAATAGTCTTACTAGAAGGCACTCAAGAGAGAATGTGGGGACAGCAGGAGAAGGGACAGACAACTCAAAGACTTTGTTTTGCCATAAAGAGAAGCAGAGAAGGTTGGTGGTAGGTGAAGGAGAAGGCAGGGTAGAGAGGTAGCTTTCTTTTCTTTTCTCTGTCTTTTTTAAAGTTGGTTGGTTTTAAAGATGGAAGAAATTACAGCAAATTTATATATTGATAGGAAGACTCTAGTAGTCAGGAGGAAATTATGTTGCAGAAGACAAGGGGAAGAGATGCTGAGGCAATGTCTTTGAAAAGGAAGAAGGGAACTGGATCTTGCCACAAGTCAGAACAGACCTAAGATAGAATAGTTTATCCATATTAACAAGAATAAGATATGCAGGTAGGTAGGTAGATATGATGGTAGGAGCTTGGGGAAGCTCCCTTTTGACTGCTTGTCTTTTCACTGTGTATTTTGTCACCAGCTGATGAGTATGAGGGAAAACCTAGAGGAAGTTTGAGAGGAATAAAGAAATAATGATCTAGGAAAGTATTCATTCTTATTCATTTGTTTTTTACTTGAAATGCCTGCCATCTATCCTATTTGAAATAGTTGGCCCAAATTTAATTCTATTTTTCCTCCCAGAAATCAAAATCTATTTCATGACCTGAGCTGAAGGCAGAGGCTTAACCCAATGAGCCACCCAGGCACCCTTCAAAATCTATTTCAATTAAGCTCACTTCTTACATTCAGTCCTCTTCATTTTTACAGGTCACTGCTCATTTAGAAAACACAGAATTTGTTCTCCCAACTGTGATTTCACAAACATGTAAATTCAGGCACACTCTTAAAGATTCCAGATTTCTTTCCAAAGTGCATCCATCAATTCACACAGGATTCACCACACTACCAGTGAGGGTCATGAAACTCAGGCTTCCTCCTTGGTAGCTGCGAGCCATCCCAGCATTCTCTAGCCCCACAAAAATAAATCATTAACACTGTTTAGATAGGACCAAATTACAATGCAAAACCATACTCCCACTCAGGTGAGACTTAAGTTCAGAGACTGAACTTAGAGGAAGAAGACTTGAAAGCTGCTTAAGTCTATGTAAGATTTAATCCCATCATCATTTACTATTAACCTGATACCAGACAACTCAAATCACCTATCTCAGATAAATCAACTAAAAAAATAGAACAAGGAAAAACTTGTACAACACCAAACAAATAAGAACCAATACAACTTATTCCAGAAGTAAAACGTTGGTCGGACATCTGAAAATCAATTAATGTAATACATCTTGTTAAATAGGAAAAAAAGACAAAAAACACACAATAATCCTAATAGATTAAAAAAATTCACAAAACTAAACACCTTTTCATGATAAAAATACTCAATATAATAATAACAGAGGGTAACTTCCCCAAACTAAAAAAGGGCATTCAGGAGCCCTTTATTAAAAGCCTTTATTGGGGGATGCCTCAGTGGTTCAGTCGGTTAAGTGTCTGCCTTCTGCTCAGGTCATGATCCCAGCGTCCTGGGATCTAGCCCCACATCAGCTTCCCTGCTCAGGGGGGAGCCTGCTTCTCTCTCTGCCTACTGCTTCCCCGGCTTGTGTACTCTTCTCCCTCTCTCTGACAAATAAATAAATAAAATCTTTAAAAAAATTTAAAAAAAAAAGCCTTTATTGGAACTCCTGGGTAGCTCAAAGGGAAAAGCATCTGACTCTTGATTTCAGCTCAGGTCATGATCTCAGGGTTGTGAGATCAAGTCCCATGTTAGGCTCTGTGCTAGGTGTAGACCCTCCTTAAGACCCCCCCCCCCCTCTCTCTCTCTCTCTCTCTTCCCCTCCCTGTGACCCTCACCCCACATCTCTCCACCTCCCCCTCACAGCTCATGCACCTTAAATCTCTTTAAAAAAATCCTTTATTAAAACCCACAGCTAACATCATACATAATGATGAAAGACTAAATGCTTTTCCCCTAAGATCAGAAACAAGACAAGAGTGTCACTTATCATTCCTATTCAATAGAGTACTGGATGTTCTACCCAGGGCAATTAGACAAGAAAAAGGCATTCAGAAGGAGAGAAAACAACTATCTCTATTTGTAAATGAGAAGATCTTACATGTAAAAGATCCCAAGAAATCCTCTAAGAAACTATTAAAATAAAAAAGAGTTCAGAAAGGTTGTAGAATACAAGATCCATATACAAAATTCAATTACATTTCTATATACTGGCAACGAACAATTTGAAGATAAAATTAACAAAACAATTCTATTTGAAACAGCACCAAAAAGAATAAAATACTTTGGAATAACTTTAACAAAATAAGTACAAATTTTATGCTCTGAAAATACAGAACATTGAAAGAAATTAAAGAAGACTTGAAAGTAAAGATATCCCATGTTCATGAATCACAAGGCAATAGCTCTCAAATTGATCTACAGATTCAATGCAATCTCTATGAAAAATTTCAGCTAGCTTTTTTGCAGGAGATAATCTTAAAATTCATATGAAAAATGAAAGGGCCTCACAATGGCAAAACAATCTTGAAAAAGAAGAACAAAGTTGGAGGACTCATACTTCCCAACTTCATAACTTACTACAAAGCTATATTAAGATAGATTGGGGAGGCCTGGGTGGCTCAATTGGTTAAACGTCTACTTCTGGCTCAGGTCATGATCCCAGGTTCCTAGGATAGAGTCCCAACTCAGACTCCTAGCTCAGGGGAGTCTGTTTCTCCCCCTGCTTGTCGCTACCCCTGCTTGTGCACGCTCTTTCATGCAATCTCTTCTCTCTGACAAAGGAATATATAAAATCTTAAAAAAAAGATAGATTGTACTAATATAATGATAAACAGAGATTAATAGAACAGAACTGAACATTCAGAAATAAACTCCTATATCAGTGGTCCACTAATTTTTGACAAGAGTGTCACATCAACTCAATAGGGCAAATAATAGTTTTTTTGAACAAATGGTGTTGGGACAACAGGATATCCTCATGCAAAAGAATGAAGTTGGGCCCCTGTCTAACACCATGCACAAAAATTAACTCAAAATAATTCACAGACCTATATGTAAGAGCTAAAAATATAAAGCTCTTAGGAGAACACATAGGAGTATATTAGGGTTAGCTACTGGATTACGTAATGATTAAAGAAACAACAACAAAAAAGTAGATGAACTGGAGTTCATCAAAATGAAAAACTTTAGTGCCGCAAAGGAAATCATTAAAAAAGTGAGAAAACAATCTCCAGAATTGGAGAAAATCTTTGCAAATCATGTATCTGATAAGGGGCCTGTTTGTAGAATATACTAAGACTCATTAACTCAATAATCAAAAGATAAATAACCCAATTACAGAATGGGCAAAGGATCTGAAAAGATAGTTCTCCAAAGAAGATATACAAATGGCTGATAAGCACATGAAAAGATGCTCAACAGTATTAGCTATGGGGGGGTGGAATGCAAATTAAAACCACAGTGAGATATCACTTAACACCCGGGGAGGGGGTGGGGTGGCCATAATGGAAGAGACAGATAAGGACACGGGTTGGTAAATGTGAAGAACTCTGAACCCTTATACACCATAGGTGGGAATACACAATGGTGCAGCCACTTTGGAAAAGTTTTCTGTTCCTCAGAAGGTTCAACATATAGCTACCATATGACCTAGCGCATTTACTCCTAAGTATATGCCCAAGAGAAATGAAAACATATATCCACAAAAAAATTTGTCAATAAATGTTCATAGCAGCATTATTCATAATAGCCAATTAGTAGAAACAGCCCAAATGTTCATCAACCGATGAATGAGCAAATAAAATGTGGTATCCATAGGGTGAAATATTACTGGGCAACAAAAAGCAATGAAGTATTGATACATGCTACAACATGGAAAAATCTTAAAATATCATACTAAACAAAAGATTCCAGTCACAAAAAACTATATATTGTATGATTCCTTTTATACAAAAAGTCCAGAATAGACAAATCTATAGTGACAGAAAGTCACTATAGAAAGTCACAACAGAAAGGCTGGTGATTGCCTAAAGCTGAGCGAGGAGGGAATGGGAAGTGTGTGGTATGGAAGAGGTATGGAATTTTTCTTCTTAAAATTTTTAATTGTGGTTAAAAAAAAAAGCCACATCAACTAAAATTTACCATTGTAATTGTTTATAAATATACAGTTTGGTAATATTAAGTAGATTCACATTATTGTAAAATAGATCTCCAGAACTTTTTCATATTGCAAAACTGAAACTCTACCCTTTAAACAACTTCTCGTTTCCCCCTCCCCGCAGACCCTGGCAATGACTATTCTACTTTCTGTGTCTGTGAATTTGATTACTCTAGGTTCTCATGTAAGTGGAATCATACTGTATTTGTCTTTTTGTGACTTGACTTTACGCAGCATAATGATCTTAGCGCTCATCCATACTTTAGCATGTGATAGTATTTCTTTCCTTTTTAAGGCTGAATAATATTCCACTGTACATTTATATACATACCACGCTTTGTTTACACATTCATCTGTTGACAGACACTGGGTTGATTCTACTTCTCGGCTATTGTGAATAATGTTGCCATGAACATGGTATACAAATATCCACTCGAGATCCTGCTTCCAATTATTTTAGATACATACCCAAAAGTGGAATTGCTGGATTATGGGGGCATCTCCTTAGAATGACAAAACTATCTAAAATTTGACAGTGGTGATAGCTGCACAATCCTAGAATAGACTAAAACCCACTAAATTGTACACTTCAAATGGGTTAATCATATGGCATATAAATTACATCTCAATAAAACTGTTAAAAAATACAACTCCTAAAGGCTGAATGGTGGATATAATTACTTAAAGCTTTTGACTGAACTAGATTATTAATCTGGTTAACTAAACTGTCAATCTTGTCATACAGGTAATTTTTGGCTCTAATTTTCGATGACCTGGCTAGATGTTTAGTAGGAGTTTTTTTGAGACATAACCTAAGTGCTTCTTCAACACTGCTCCATTAGAGAAAAGTAAGAAAAAGAAATTCATAGTATCTTTAATTCAATACTAAACTTTTCATATTTTATGTCAGGAAATACTGTGAAGAAATTACACACTCATACTAACTACAGAAATTTTTATTTCATCTGTTTTGTAGCTATGCCATTCACCAGATTCTTAAAAAACAGGGATAAATAAGGCAGGACTTGATTACTCACTTTGACTTCAGGTTTACTTTTTGAAAAGTCACTCACAATGATTTCACCTACAAGATGCTCAAAAGACAGAGGGTTTATTCACCTTATTTTTGCAATACAAAATTATAAAATTATAAAGTCCTAAGTCCAATGTCACTGAATGGGGAAAGAGGCAATTAGTTAAAAAACCAGGAGAGAAAAATCTTGAGAAAAAAAAATATGCATCAAATTCAGATTCTTCTGACCTCTAATTGTTATACACAACTAGTACCTCTATCGGCAATACAGATGGCCACTGATACTTAGAAACTCATTTCATTATCTTCTTTTCAGCTTTATCTAGACATTTGCAATCTTGTCAAGATTCAAAGATACACTTTAAGAAAGACAATAAATGAGATAATCTCAAAGATTTCTCATGATCTCTTCTAATCAGAGCAGAGCTAAGTAAAAAAAACCTTACTGGTCTGAGTGATCATTTTTAAAACAATAGACTCTATATAGTTCACAGCAAAAACACTAGTTTGGAGGTCAACTTCCAATTTCAGTCCCAGGCAGAGGCTGAAATGATGTTTATGATCTAATTATAGAGATGGTTGTCACGTTGAGACGGTCCTTCTTTCCAGATTACACATCTTATACATTTTAACAGCTTTTCCTAAATAATCTCTCAGGGTTGACTTTAAGTGAAGATTGAAATACTAACAATTGGATTCAGATTCTCATTACAGATTTTTCAAAGTCCGTCTGTGTGCAGAAGCCAAATTATGCATGGCGACTCGAACAGTTGAGGTCCCCTCAGGGATATCACAGGAATTGATGACCGAATGTAGTGCCCGGGTATACGCTGCAAATAAAGGTTTGCACAGTGAGGAATGAAGTCAGATTCTAAACTACTCACTCTGCCAATCTCCTTCCCATTACTACTGCTTCTCTACAAGTCTCATAGATATTAACTTTTCCTATTCATTGAATAAACACTTATTGAGTACTTAGTACATGTCAAGCACTCTGTGAGGACAGAAAAGATAATGACGAGAATGGAAACAAAAATAATTAAATTGCAGTGTTAACACTTTCAAACCAGAGGTACATGTAAAATATCATCACCGAATGAAGTGCAGAATGAATGAAAAAACATCTAGGAAAAGATGGAAAAGATTTCCAGAAATAGTAACATTTAAGATGGTCTTGAATGATTAATAAGAATAAAGGAAAGGAGGTCTTCTAGGCAGAAAAATATGTGGAGCAAAAGGCATAAAAAAGGTGACATGTACTGGAAATAGCAAGTTTGATAAGGCTGGAGTGTTGCCTGGGGCCAGAGAGAAAATATGCCAAATATGGCATGCATTTTGTACTGTAATGTTGAACCCTCAAGGTTTTAGAATAGAGGAATGGCATGATAAGATTTGTGTTTTTAAAATTTAACTCACAGAATTAATGAGAAACTCATATCACATGGATGGGGCAGTAGGAATACAAATAGTGGCAGTATTTTGGTGTGTGCATGAAGCTTACATAATCTCTACACCACATACATCAATATGTTTAAGGATGGCCAGGAAACAGAAACATCAGTGACAATAAGAAGGACTGTTTTCTCTAGCTGCGATTCCTGAAGATAGTGTTTAGACTGGTCCTCATTTTCCTCTGCATCACCTGGCAGAACTGGGCAGTCTAATGTGGATAGAGATGGTAATAAATCTATGTTAAGTAACATTAAAGTATTTGAATAACAGGGAATGCAACTGGACAGATGGCCATAAAACGTAAGCCCTAATTTCTTCATTTATAGGAGAACCAGGAAGCCAAGTCTCCCTACCGTGGAGTAGAAATATTTCCCCAGCACTAATGGAGACAAGAAGATAGCCGATCTCAAAAGGATTATAACTCACTATAATTGTTGTTATTGTCCCAGAGTTGTTTTGTAAAGGCGTTATAACAGTGTCTGATATCAATCTCAATAAATGCTAACTTACTATGATCACTACATTTCTTGTTTGTTTTTTAATTGCCACCAGGCTGCAACCATTCCTTTAAGAAGCTTACCTCTATGGTTTTTATAGAAAATACAATTGTTGGCGCAGGTATCAGGATGAGCATCCCAAAAATCAGGACCACAGCAGCACAGTGGAGGTAGAGTAACATTATACAGCCGCATTTTCTCCTGGATCTGGGCTCGCAGAGCTTCTATATATCTATAAAGATACAGTATGGTCAGGCAAAGTGGACCACTAGGAAGAGAATGAGCATGAGTCCTTATCTGATGACCAGCTTTAACCATTAAAACTAGTTCCCATTTCTGTGTCTCAACTCTTCCTCTTTGTACTGGGAAACAGCACTGGGGAAAATACAGTGCTATTCCTCTAGAGCTAGTACTTTACGCAGAACTTTTCAAAATACCTTTGGGATTCCTTTTCTCTCTGTTGTTGTTTTTCTCTGATTCCTTTTAGTTCCTCAAGTTTCAGCTGGGCTAATATGTCACTCATCTTCTCCCCTGAATACAGCTCTTTGTGAAAGTTCATTCTTAGTATCCTCTGCTCTTCGGCATAACGTTGCTGCTCTTTCTTTTTTTTAATTCTGAGAATAAAATCATAACAGGTTAGGAATTTCATAAAATCATTATTTTTTTAAATTTATTTATTTGTCAGAGAGGGAGGGAGAGAGAGAGAGCAAGCACAGGCAGACAGAGCGGCAGGCAGAGGGAGAGGGAGAAGCAGGCTCCCTGCCAAGCAAGGAGCCCGATGTGGGACTCGATCCCAGGACGCTGGGATCATGCCCTGAGCCGAAGGCAGCCGTCCAACCAACTGAGCCACTCAGGCATCCCATAAATCATTATTTAAATTCTCTTCTAGACCCAAATAATTCAAGGAATTCCCAGAAACAAGAGAGTCAGGAAATCAGTTTAGCACCCTAGGGTAGCCTCAAAAATTCCTGCTGGCTGACTGAGGGTTATTCTACAGCTCATGTAAATATATAGCCTCTCCAATGACAATGACCACTGCTTACGTATAAAAAGCTTTCCCTGTAAGAATCCAAGTACAAAAGCTTTCTTACCTTAGACAACCAAATAAATAGATAAATCAACCAACCAACCAACCAGACAAAATACAAAAACAATGGGTTTTAGGACTCTGGACATCAGGCGATGAGAGGCAGTGATTCTTGACAGACAGTAAACAAATGAAGTGAGCCCTATTAACTGCCGAAGCCTACTGCCTTGTAAGTTTCCAGGCAGCAGCACGAGGTAGGAGTATTGAAGTAGAGCCTGGTAGACTCCCTGAGTCAAGAAGATGGAGCTGAAGGTCCAGGGACCAAAGGCAACTAGAATTCATAGCAGGGAATACCAGAGAGTGGAGAGCTGTTCAAGAGTGAAAACTTGGAGATCTACTGTGTATCCTTCTGATATACACCAGAGTATTCTGTACCTATTTGAAGAAATAACCTGAGGCTAGGAACAGAATCATCAAAATGGGTAACAAGGAACAGTGACTAGGCTCACACAGAGCTGGGAATAGTGCCTGTACCCACCAATCAAACTCAAAAAACTCGTAACACACAGGGCATTGGGCAGAGTTTTCAGAATGATCTTACCTCCACAGTGGGGAATGATGGTTAGTCCTAAACTGACCACTGTTCCAGACACAGGGTTATAAATTATAAAAGCAAATCCCTAAAGTAATTTAACTGTACCCCAAAAGCTGAGAAAAATTTATAAGAATACAAAGATACCTAGCAACTAACAAGGTAAAATTCACAATGTTTGACATCTAATCAAAGACTACCAAGGATGCAAAGAAGCAGGAAAACTTACTCATAATGAACAGAAAAACCAATCAAAAGCAACCTAGAACTGAGTTATTAGAATTAGCACAGGAAAACATTAGAATAGTTATGCCTACATTTTATACGTTCAAAAAGTTAAGATATAAAAAAGACAAATAAAACTTCTCAAGATGAAAACTACAATTTCTGAAATGAAAAACACACTGGAGAACAAGCCTATATTTAATGAAATCAATAACTAATAACCTTTCAAAACAGAAAGCACCAGGCCCACACGGGTTCAGCAAATAATCATGGAAGAAATTACACCAATTCTCTACAATCTTCATTCAGAGGACAGAAACAGAAAGAGTATTTCTTAGCTCATTCTAGGAGGCCAGCACTACTCTAATACTAAAACCAGATAAAGATATTACAGGGAAAGAAAACTAGAGGGGCCCTGGGTGGTTCAGTCAGTTAAGCATCTGCCTTTAGCTCAGGTCATGATCTCAGAGTCCTGGGATCAAGCCCCACATTGGGTTCCCAGCTTGGCAGGGAGTCTGCTTGTCCCTTTCTCTCTGCCCTCTTCCTGCTTGTACTCTTCCTGTCTCTCTCTCAAATAACTAAATAATAAATAAATAAATAAGTAAACAAACTAGAGACCAATATTTCTCATGAGCACAGAGAAAGAAATCCTCAAAAATGTTAGCACATCAAAACCAACAATGCAGAAAAAGAATTGTACGCCAAGACCAAGTGGGGTTTATCCCAGAAATGCAAGGCTAATTCAATATGGAAAAAAATCAATGTAATCTATCACATCAACAGGATAAATAAGAAAAATCACATACCCTATAAATATACATAGAAAAAGCATCTGACAAAATCCAGCACCATTTATGATACTCTTGGTAAACTAGAAATAAAAGGGACTTTCTAAACTTGATAAAGGGTATCTACAAAAAACCTACAGCTAACATCATACTCAAAGGTGAGAAACTAGACACTTGCCCACTAGGATCAGGAATAAGGCAAGATTTTCTCCTCACCACTTCTTTTCAACATGATATTGAAAGTCTTAGCCAATGCAATAAGACAAGAAAAGGAAATAAAAGATAAACAAATTGGGAAGGAAAATAAAGCTGTGTTTGTTTCCAGATGACATGACAGTCTATGTTCTTCCCAATCTGATCTATAGATTCAATGCAATCTCTCCCCACCCCAAGTCCCAATAAGTTATTTTATAAACAGCGACAAAGTGATTCTAAAGTTTTTATGGTGAGGCAAAATTCCCAGAATAGTTAAGATATTGCTGAGGGAAAAAAACAAAGTTAGAAGATACATACTACTCAACTTTAAGGCTTATCACAAAGCTGCAGTGATCAAGACAGTGTGGTATTGGTGGGAGAATAGACAAATAGAATAGGATGGAACAGAAAGCCCAGAAATAGACCCATCTTAATAGAGTCACTGATCTTTGACAAAGAAGCAAAGGCAATGCAATGGCATGAAGACAGTCTCTTCAACAAATGGTTCAGGAACAATTGAATATCCATGTACAAAAAATGAATCTAGACAAAGACCTTACACTCCTCACAAAATTAACTCAAAAAGAGTCACAGAATTAACTATAAAACACAAAACTAAAAAACTCCTAGAAGATAATCTAGGTGAAAATCAACATGATCCTGGGTATGGTGATGACATTTTAGATACAAACCAAAGGCATGATCTATAAAAGAAACAATTGATAAGCTAGACTCCATTAAAATCAGAAACTTCTGCTCTGCAAAAGGCACTGTGAGAAGACAAGCCATAGATTGGTAGAAAATATTTGCAAAAGATATCTCATAGAAGACTACTGACCAAATATACAAAGAACTCATAACTCAACAATAAGAAAACAAACCTGATTTTAAAATGAGCCAAAGACCTGAACAGACATCTCAGCGAAGAATATATAGAGTTGGCCTTGAACAACACGAACTTGAGCTGCATGGATCCACTTACATGTGTTTTTTTTTTTAATAATACAGTACTGTAAATGTATTTTTTGTTTCTTATGATTTCCTTAATAACATTTTCTTTTTTCTAGCTTATTTTATTGTAAGAATATAGCATATAATACATATACCATACAAAACATATGTTTATCAATTGTTTATGTTATTGTGAAGGCTTCTAGTCAACAACAGGCTATAAGTAGTTAAGTTTAGGGAGAGTCAAAAGTTACAGGTGGATTTCAACAGTGTGGAATATTACTGCCCCTAACTCCCACGTTGTTCAAAAGTCATATGTTTATGGGATCATTCCTTTGTGATGAGTGAGTGAGTGAATTATTGACTCACTGACTGAATGGTGAGGTTACCCTCTAGTGAGCATTAATATGGAAGACAAATATCTTCATATCTTTTGCCTAGAAGTTTGTACATCTACCTCTTCCCCAGACTTCCTTGTCACCAACTTCCCAATAATGGTCAAGTCTCTGACCATCCAGCCAAACCACACCACAGCCCATGGATCAACATGAACTCTCATCTCTAGATAAGCATAAGAGTTTAGGTTGAGTGAACAGTAATATATCTTAGATCACAAAACAGAGTCATAATAGCCCTTCAATCAATTCCCAGACTTGAGCCAATTTATAGACCAAGAACCTCTTGGATGAAGTGGAATCCCTGTTCCTTTGAGGAAGGACCTTGCTATACTGCCAAAATTTTATATTGCTAATCTTTCTTCCCTAAAGGGACCATGATCTACTAGCCAGATGCCACAGTTCTGAGTCAGACAACTGTGATTATTGCTTTGGCTCAATTGTCCAATTATGGTAACCACATCCCTCTTGTTCTGCCACTCTGGAATCCCACTATCCCTACTATATTAGGGATCCCCATTTGGTGGTTTCAGTTCCTACAGAGAAGAGTGACCACAAAACTCTTCAAGGATGCTGGATTTCTCACAGTGGTGATGAAAGTTGTGTCCTCTTGACCCTTCCAGAGTTGGTGAACAGGTCTTGCATGATAAGTCCACTCTAACATACCAGTATCCCTAAGCTTTTGGATACCTTTCCCTACAACATACCACCTACAACAAAGCAGTTTTGGCATTTAACTTCATTTTGTGTAGGCTATCTTTGGGGCCATGGTTTAGTCAACCAACTTCTAACCCCCCAATCTCAAATACTGAATCTGGAGTCACTGCTGAGTAGGCCCATACCAATAAATTTTGTCTGATCCAACTTTATATTCTACCTACCATGATCCTATACTTCTATGACCCAGTCTATACATACTCCCCAGTCATCTACTGCATTACAAATCACTCCTGCAACTTAAGCAGAAAACAATAATAAAGACTTATCCCAGTACTTTTGTGGGTCAGGAATGCACACAAGTCACAGTGGAAATAGCTTATCTCTGTTCTATGATGTCCAAAGCCTCAGCTGAGACTCAAATGCTGAGGAGCAAGAATCATCTGAAGGCTTAACTGAGCCTGGAGGTTTCGGGACAGGGCTCATTCATGTGCCTAGCAAGTGCATGCTGGAAGTTGGTTCCTCCTGACATGATCTCCACAGTGTTGCTTGATCTCTTCACAGCAGGGTGTCTGGCTTCCCAGAGGGAGCAATTCAAGGGCCCTAGGTGGAAGCTGCAATTTTTGTTAACGATCTCACCTAGGAAGCCACACGCCATCAGTCTGCAATATCCTATTGGTCACATGGACCAGCCCTCTTCATTGTGTGCAGGGATAATACAAAGGTGTGGATACCAAGAGATGCCGATCGTTAGGGGTTACCTTGGAGGCTGGGTGCCACACCTGGCCATGACAGGTCAGGTAAAGCCAGATCAGAGCAGTGTAGTTCACTGTCTTGGCTATTCTAGCCATGGGGTCTACAGATGCTATTCTTGGTCTATCAGATTTTTCAGGTCATAGCTGGAGAGTTTATCATTTCTGCAAAGGGAAGCATCAACTGGACTCTTCAAAGCAAAGCCCCACAAAGCTGTTTTGCCAGGCTGGACAAATTCTTTGCCTGACTCGCGTCTCTGGGACGGCATTTCTGGAGGCACATTTTCTGTGGCTGCTAATCAATTTTGAGCTGAGTGGGAAGAGGGAGTGAAACAGCAGAGCTTCAGAAATGATTCTCCACTGAGCAAAGCTAAAAGAAATCTACATTGACATAGTAGATTTGCATAAAAATAGTCTTTTCATTCTTTGTAAATCTCCATAAACACGATGTGCAGTGACACGCAACAGGTTGCTGGAGCCAGCAGGAGTTTCCACTCCCTCATGCTATGGTTTCCTGCTGGAGCACCTCTGCAGCTATTCTGCTGACCTCCAGGACCACGGGAAAGCCTACACATTTCCTTCTCATCCCTCCTCCATCCCGTGGTGGGAGCCTTCCTGCCATTCTGCCTTTTCAGATGGAATGATGTTGCTTGGGACAGCCTAGACAGCTCATCCTGATCAGAAGGGCAGGGAAAAGCAGTGGACAGGCTGCGAAAGGGCTTGGTAAACATGAGAGAAACACTGAGGCACCAAAAGCATGCCTACCCTGCTAGAGAATGCCTGCCCGTTGCCTAGAATGCACTCTCTCCTCTTCCAGGGCAGGGCAACCTCACACAGGCGTGCCTCTGTTCTCGACGGAGCTCACTACAGCCAAGACCTGCTGCTTCCGAATGGCTAAGTCAAGGTGGAGAGGAAGGGATTTTCCTCCAGGAAAACAAGGACTTCTGTTTCCATTACACAGCTTCTGTTATCGTGCTGTGTGACCAGGGAAAGTCTCAATCTTTCCACCTATAGTTTCATCTGTGAATAAGAATAATCCACTTCTCTGGAGCTTGGACATAAAGTTACTGAGTGCAGAAGGAATGAGTAAATATTCACTAAACTCCAAAATACCATTAGGTGAAAGGCTTACAAGGGAAACTGGACAAAAGAGTTATTTTGTGCCCCCAGAAATTCCCCTGGCTTCTTTCAGAGCTGGAGGGGAAACTGGGCAAACATGTGATTTTGCTACCCAGTAATTCCCTGGGCTTCCTTCAGAACTGTGTGGCATTAAGACAGGGCCACAGGCTTGGGAGCCAAATGCCTGGACACCTGCTTGCTCTACCTTATTATGTGCCTGGAACACACTGCTCCCCACAGGGCCTGCCATTTTAAAATAATGGACTTGGCCAGTGGCCTCTGTACAGTGCTTTCTGCTCTGGATTTCAAGACCTTGAGTTTAAAGGCATTCTTAGAATGGCAACAAGGTGCATTGTGGACTGTGGACCAGATGGACACCTGAGTTCTCCCCCAGATCTTCAGGAAAGCTCAGAGATTAATCCATCCCATTTCTTTACTGATCACCTGGGGGACCCTGTAAAAAGTTCTCAATCCCCTGCCTCACCCAGACCATTGAATAAGGATCTGAGGGTGGGGTCCCTGCTTAGATGTAGTTTAGAACGCTCCCCAGGTGGATTCAAACATGCACTCAAAGCTGAAATCATTTGACCCATCATCATTCACAGCTATCAGCAGAGAGGCTCCGGTCCAGGCACAGGCCCAAAAACTCTGGTAGTCAGCTTCACAGTTGGAATTGGACTTCAAAGTTCATGAACCCCAATCCCTGAAAAGTACCTAGAAGTGACTATCTCCCCATCTATGGAAGCTCCTGGATTTCCTCAGTAAAAATCACCCCAGATCCCAAAGTAGCAAGGGAAAGACACTTCCACAGCGGGAGGGCAGTTGGACCACATGCTGACTTTCTGAGAGTCACCTTCCCCTTGGCAATCTCACTAATCACAGGTGCTATTATCAAGCTGCTATCAACTGCAAGGCCCTTAATTTAAACTTCAGCTTTGCTAAAAGGGACAACTGATGGGACATAGCCACAGAGAGTCACAGATAACAGGAAAATCTGCTCCTGCTTCAGTTCACTGTCTTCGGAGAGGGATGCCTCTTGGTTGCCTCCCTGCCTAGGCCCATGTGGTTGAGGCCATTTCCTTTTCTAGCAGACCAGGAAGTTCTGTGAGGCCCACTGCAGTCTGTGAGTTCAGAGACAAGGAGAATGGCCAGGAATCAAACTAAAGTTCATCTTCTACGTTCAAGTGTCCTCTCCTGCTGATGTGGAAGGGCCACCCTCCCTCCACAGCTGTCTCCCTCACTGGTCCCCTCCCCCATTTCAGGAAATGAATTGAAAGCAAGTAGCAGCTGGGTGGTTTTGCCATCCTACTTCATCATTTCCTGGCTCAGAGACGCAAGATCCAATCACAACAGAAAGAATTGCTCGACCTATAGTCAGCAGATCTGGATTCAGGTTTTTGGTTTGTTTTTTTTTAATTTTATTTATTTATTTGACAGAGATCACAAGTAGGCAGAGAGAGAGGAAGGGAAGCAGGCTCCCGGCCAAGCAGAGAGCCCGGTGCGGGGCTCAATCCCAGGACCGTGGGATCATGACCTGAGCCGAAGGCAGAGGCTTTAACCCACTGAGCCACCCAGGCACCCCTGGATTCAGGTTTTGAGTGTTTGTTGACTTGCTACAAGATCTTGGGTCTACCCCTTAATGCCTCTGAGCTTCTGGCACCTCAGCTTAAAAATAGGGATCTAGAACCCTGCTCTGTCTGCCTCTCAGGGTTGTGACAAAGATCCTTCTCATTAATGTACATGAAGGATCCTTTGTAAGCTGTAGAGACTGCTTGGGTGGGGGGCCTTTATTATTAGGGAATTGAAGCTCGGATAGGAGTACAAAAACTCAGAAGGACTGATTTTTCAGAGAAATAGAATATTCTGCCCAAACAACTTTGGAGTTGAGAAATAGCTCCAAGGGATCCTTGCCTATGTCTACAGAACATTCCTAGTATTTATGGGCTCCCTGAGGGCACACAATGGGGCTTACTGATGGAGACCTCAGCATAGACCTTGCCCTCTCCTGGGTGGCAGAAGCTCAGAGCCAATGCTGCCATAAAGAAAGCTATACACTGCGTTGCTGCCGGGAAAATGTGATGATCCTCACTATGGTCATTCATTGTGCCTGGCACATGGAAAATGCCCATAAATATTTGTTGAGTGAACTGATTTCAGTATAAGGTAATGCTCATGCTAATCCATACTCCTTTGAGATCTGCAATTTGTCAGGACAGAAGTAATAGATATTACTGAGGATTGGAGGAAAAAATAACCAAACAAATCTCTCCAATTATAAAATACATATATATTGACTGTAGCTAAGAAGCAGGTAGTACAGGTATGTATAATACTACACAACAAAAAGAAGAAAGAACACAACTCAGTTTCCTATAACTTTTCTAGTGACAGTTATTGATATGTGCCCCAAACCATGTTGGGCATTGCTGCAGGAAGAGTATACAAAGAAATCACCCACTGTGTTACAACTGAGGTGAAAGCCTGCATGGGCTTGAGGCGTGAGGGAGTCAGGAAGGACTTGAGGAGGGGGCGACATGTAATGAGGCAGAGGAGGGGAACTAGGAGAACAAGCCAATCAGGGAATCGGGTGACAAATGGAAACTCTAGAGCATATTATGATCAAGTCACAATAGCTACGGCTTATTGAGGAGTGACTATGCGGTGCTAAATGCTTTACATAGAGTATGTCATTTGCTTCTCATGGTTAACTCCATGAGGTAGGTATTTCTATTCCCATTCTGCATATGAAGAAACTAGACTTCAGAGGTCATAAAGGGGGAAGTGGCAGGAACAGGATTCAGACACTAGTCTGACTCACCCCCCCCCCGCCCCCGCCCCTCAATCCTTGCTCTCATGTAGTCCAGCATGAACAGAATTAATTACTCATGGACCGAAAGGCACACTGGGGGAAAAGACAGGATGAAGATAAATCATGTAAAGGTTTTGTTTATGGATTCTGAGATGACTTTATTGACCATAGAGGTTGGAGAGGGGAGCCACAGGAAGGGAAGGAGGGGAAGAACAAGATTAGAATTGCAACAGAGATCACTCCAGTGGCAATAGGAAGAGTGGTCTAGAGATCACTTAAGAGACTGTGATCGAGATCCAGGCTTGGGGCAAGAAAATCACAGCTTGCCATCAAGCTTGGTCCCTTGAGAGAATGGCAGCCTATCACCTTGAGCTTGTTAGAAATGCAGAGTTGAGGGAAATTGGAGGGACTTTGAGGAGAGTTGAGGAGAGACTATGGACTCTGAAAAACAACCTGAGGGTTTAGAAGGGGCGGTGGGGGGTGGGGTGGGTGGGAGGTTAGGGGAGCCAGGTGGTGGGTATTATGGAGGGCACGCATTGAATGGAGTACTGGGTGTGGTGCAAAAACTATGAATTCTGTTATGCTGAAAAGAAATGAAATTTTAAAAAAAGAATATAAAAAATAAAATAAAATAAAAAAATAAATAAAATAAAATCTTTTTTTTATTAAAAAAAAAAAAGAAATGCAGACTCTTGGGGTGCCTGGATGGCTTAGTGGATTAAGCCTCTGCCTTTGGCTCAGGTCATGATCTCAGGGTCCTGGGACTGAGCCCCACATTGAGCCCTGCATCAGGTTCTCTGCTCAGTGGGGAGCCTGCTCCCCAGCCCCCCCACCCCCCCACCCCCGCCTGCTGCTCTGCCTACTTGTGTTCTCTCTCTTTCTCTGTGTCAAATAAACAAATAAAATCTTAAAAAAAAAAAAGAAAAGAAAAGAAATGCAGACCTACTGAATCAGAATCTATATTTCAACAGGATGCCCAGCTAACTCTACTGCACACTGAAATCTGACCAGCACTGACATTAATGACAGAAGCTCTGCCTGGTGGGGACAGGAAGGGGGTAGACAGACACTCCTCGTAGAGGTGCATAGCTTTGAATGGCGGATGCCTTTGAGAATCAGAGGAGAGCCAAGGACCTTGTCCCAGAAAAAAATGCTGATGCATACTAACATCAGCCTACAATATGAAGGGCTTCACAGAACCCTGATGAGCATGAACCATTACTGGGTCAGTAACAAATCCCCGAAACTTAATTCTTTAATAATTTAGTTGGGAGGAGTGGTATGGAGTTTGCAGTTAAAAAGAAGAAGGAGAAGAAAGAAGAAGGAGGGAGGAAGAAAGAGGAAGAAGGAAGGAGAGGGAGGGGGAGGGGGAGGGGGAGGAGCCTGGACCAGGCTTTGGTCACTGCAGCCAGGGCCAAGGCTCTCTTCCCTTTCCCCGCCTCCTCTGCCTACATTGTTCTGCAAATCCCCTGGTGACTGGAGCAGACCCCCTGGCACTGCAATCCTTGGCCCACCCTGGCCTCCAGAACTGGACCTGACCTGCCTGCCTGCTTTTCTTTTCTTTGGTCCCAGAAAAGTCAAAATTAGCCTCACTTTTGTTCCTTTCTTCGATGTCTCTACAGTCTATCTCAGGAAAAGGGTTATTGTGCTCTGGGGACTATCTCTCGTGGGATATAGGGAAGGTGATGAGTGAAATGGAAAATGGTCTTTGACAAATTGGTTCAACTCAGACAATCACATGACTTCCCAGTAACTCCCACCACTGCTTCAGGAAGGCCACTGTTTCAGCTCCCAAATATTAGCCCAATAGGAGGCCAAGGAAGGTGGGGGAGTGGTCAGAGGTTTGAAAGCATGACCACTCGAGCGAAGGACTTCTTTTGGTAGCCTTCTGACATGGTACTACAAATGGTGATACCCTAGAGGCTCTTGTCCCATGACTTGAGTTCAATATCACTGAGTTCTTTGGGGGTCAGGAGACACGTTAGGGTCACTGCCAGGACACACAGAAGTGGGAGCGACTCCCAAGGTGTGGACTCTGGAGGCGGTAGCATTTGACCTGGTTTGAATCCACAATTAACTACTTCCTGGCTGTACAGGTTTTCCTTGCTGACTGTTCTGGGACCAGATGGAAATATTCTTTCCTCTCACAATGAGCACTACTAGAAAAACAAAACCATGTTCAGTGAGCCAGGGGGGCAAATGTGATGTGCACTGTCAGAGCTAAAGATTTCACAAAAAGAACTCAAAGTGTGTCAGGCATTTGCCTTATACAACTTCTCAAAAATTCCAGAGAGAGCTCCAACTGACCTCATTCAGGCTTGCTCAGCCTGACATCCCTGGACACCTGGGAAATGAAACCAGTGGTGGCGGCAGCATGTAAGAATGCTATCCTGATGGGAAGGACATTTTTCCCTGTGCTCATGTGGTCTTCTATCTGATACACCCGTGGGCGGAGGGCAGTCCAGTGACAGAAAAGAGCAATGAGGTGATCAGAGCCCCAGCCTTTCCCTGCTGACCACTGACTGGTAGCAGCTGTCTCCCCAGCCTGAATTCCCAGGGGGTTCACCTCCCTCCCATGGAGAGTTCTGATACTGGGATTCCTATTTCGCACATACATTTTCTCCCATCTGAAAACATGCCCTGAGAATCTCACAGGGAATGAATTATTTGACGGGACACTTGAGATTTCATTTTGAGAGCCGCATTATGTTTCCACCTTATGATGACAACTACTACCTCAGCTACCTCCCCTGCCTCGCACAACTCCCTGCAGCCTTCCAACCCACTTTGTCCATGCCCTCCCCACGGGTCCCTTCCCCTGGCATCTCACTAGGATTTGGGATTCCTCCCTACTCCTCCGCTCCCAGACCTACTGAATCAGCGAGACTTGAGAATCTGTATGATAAGCAGACCCCCTGGGCGAGTCTGCTGCACACTGGGGAATCAGAGTCAGCTCACAGCCTCCCAACTTGTAAAGGTGAGTCTTAATAACCATTACATCTCAGTCTTCCTTATTTCAGTGATTCTCTACCTTGGCCGAATATCAGAATCATGCATGGGTTTTTTGTTTTTTTTTAATTTATTTATTTGTCAGGGAGAGAGGGAGAGAGAGCGAGCACAGGCAGACAGAGTGGCAGGCAGAGGCAGAGTTGGAGAAGCAGGCTCCCTGCCGAGCAAGGAGCCTGATGTGGGACTCGATCTCAGGACGCCGGGATCATGACCTGAGCCGAAGGCAGCTGCTCAACCAACTGAGCCACCCAGGCGTCCCGTAATGCATGGGGTTTAAAAAAAAAAAAAAAAAAAAAACACATAATAGGGATTCCAATGGATGTGTGGGTTTCGCCTTCTTCTCTAAGAGGCAAAAAAGTGCCTTAAAATCCTCAGCAATGGTTCCACCAGAAGAGTACATGTTAGCATCTGGTAAACTCTTGGAGAAGAGCCCTAATGAGGATCAGTCACTTGGCACCACAGAGGGTAGGCAGCCTTCTGAACAAAGGAAGTGTGGGGACCCCAGGGCTTACCCTAGCAATTTCCTTTAAAAGACCAACCTCACTGGGGACAGGGAGGTGCTCAGAATCTTTAGGTTCTGAAAAGACAGTCACAGAAAAGCTATGGACCCTAGATGGATCTCTATGGGTAAGACGGTGGGAGAATGGAGATATTGGCTCCACTGCACTGGCTGGAGGAGCTAGAACTGGGTCTGACTCACCATTGCAGGGCCAGCTGGTATCTTGGCAGGATGCTGCGTAGGTGAACTGCTAAATCGGGAGACCAAGTCAGGGTACCCATGGCTACGGTTAGCAAAGGAGGAGGTGATGGTCCCTTCTCAAAGGGCCACAGCTGGGCCTGAAAGGTCACTAGGAGCAGCTGGTAAGCACCAGCTGATGACAGGGAGGACCAGCATCCAACAGTAATACCGTAAGGCAATTGGAGATCACAGCGGAAGTAACGATAACTGCTAATATTTCCCTGATGTTATTTGCCCACCAATGATCTCAGTGTCTCACACTTATTCATTAATTTAGTAACATTAGTAACATTTCATAACAGTTCTGTGAGGGAGTCACAATCAACCCTATTGTACAGAGAAGGAAACCGAGCCACAGAGATTACAGGGAGAGTAGCTGCCAGACTGTGTGGCAAGCAGCCCAGCTCTAGAACCCAATAGGCTAACCACTAGGCAGGCCTTGCTGTCCCTATAACGACAGCCATCATTTATTGAGCCCTTGTGGTGTGCTCTTATGTTTTCTGTGCTCTTTTAGTCCTCACCACTATCTTATGAGGTGGCTACTATTTTAATTACCATTTTACAGATAAGGAAATTGAGGCCCAGGGAAGCTGGGAAGATAAGTAGTGGACTGCTCATTATCCATTCTCCTTCCTCTGGGAAAAAAGGCTGGGCTAATCCCACCCATAGCAATTCCTTCACTTTTTAGAACTTCTAAGCCTTTAGGCTTCTTTGAAAACTGAAGCTAGGTGAGAATATTTACTAGATGATGCTGAGCTTCCTGCAATAAAACATGTGTAGTCTTTAGTGAGGAACTGGAAAAACAAAGATAATGTGACAATATTTCTACTTCCAAATTTGTAAAAACAGATCTTATCAATTTCCATGGTCCTGCTCCAGACTTACTAAATCAGAATACATGAAAGGTGAGGCCAGGAAACTTGAATTAAACAAAACCAAAAACAAACCACAAGAGATGCTGGTACACAGCCAGGGTGGAGAATTACTGCCTTTATTTCCTAGTAATATTTCACAGCCCCCAATGAGCAAGCAGCAATATTTTCCAAAACTGTCTGTAGCTTTCAAATCTTTTTGCTTAGAAAGCAGCTGCACGTGGGAGCCACCCAGAGGAGAGGAGCTGGTTAAGGATGAGGGCAGAGAAGCAAAGCCCACAGGGCTCAACACTCACAGCCACGTGCTCTCTGTCCATGCCTTCCCCTAGCCTTTTCTACTTGGAAAATCATCATCTGTTCTTCAAAGAGAGGCCCAAATGTCTTCTTCCTGGTGAACACTTACCCAGTCTAGCCTCCCCTCCTCCAGCCTTGTCCTGCCAAAGGACTGCCACCTTGTGAGCCTACCGCACAAACCTCCCTTAGGGCACTGCCCACCTCACCCCTTCTCTGTGTTCTCCCTGCACCACGTGAGACACACTCGCAGGACTGGCAGTAATGTACATACTCCCTCTGGCCCAGCAGGCATCTGAGATGTAGCAACTTCTCAGAACGTGCTAGTGGAGTGAATAGGAGGGAAAGAAAGAAGAAAAGAACAAAGATACGGAGATAGGGAAGAAAAAAAGGGCCAAAGTGGTAACCATGGATGGAGGATGGCTAGTGAAATCTGACTTAGTGCTGACCCCTTGAGCACATATGATCCTTGTTCTGAACTATGGGACAGCCAGTCCAGGGACTCACTTGGTCACCCTGGAACTGTGGGCAGAGTACTGAGAATGAGGTGAGGACATTTATGATTTCACCAGGAATCATTTCTCCTTCCTTCCTTCCTTTTTTTTTTTTTTTTAAGATTTACTTATTTATTTTAGTGGGAGAGGGGGAGAGCGCACAAGCAGTGGGGAGGGCAGTGGGAGATGGAGACAGAGACTCCCAAGCAGACTCCCCATTGAGCATGGAGCCCACTGCGGGGCTAGATCTCATGACCCTGAGATCATGACCTGAACTGAAATCAAGAATCAGATGCTTAAACAACTGAGCCACCGAGGTGCCCATCATTTCTAATTTCTGTTGATACTTAAAACAGCCTCGTGAGAGACATTGGGGAGGTGTTAATAATCTCATTTTACAGCTGAGGAAACTAAGGCTCAGAAAGCTGATAAACATGTCTGAGGTCACAGGGCTAGGAAGCAGACGATAGGTTAATTCAAATTCATTGCTAGATAAAAGTGGCTCATACTGTTAAGGTCAGAAGAGCCCTAACATATCATCTGATCCAAACCTCTAGTCACTGGTGCATCTTCTCCAAAACCTCTTCCAGGAGGGGTAAGGGAACTGTGTTAGAGTAATTCTAGTACAGGGGAGCTCTGTGCAACCACTGCAGCTTGGACAGGGCCCCCCGAAAACTCTCCTTGCACTGCAGTAAACTCTTGTGGCACATTCCCATGAACTCAATCCTCTCCTCCTGAAGACCAATCAAAGGCACGACCCCCTTTCCATTCTGTCAGCTCTCCTCTACTGCCCCTGAGATGCCAAGGCGGACCTCCTGGACTGAGTGGAGGTCGCCCTTCCCTCCCCTCGCAGCACTCTGGCAGACAGCTGCCAGTATCTGCTCAGCTAGGACGAGGACACTGTGGCCAGTGTGGGTGAGTCACCACTGGCCTATGGGGGGTCTATTTCCCTGGGGAAAGGGAGATTCAAAGGGTATCATCCTCTGCCACTCCGTTCAGGAGAAAAAGCATCTCAAAGTATCTCAATCCTGCTTCCTCAGAGGATCAAAGAGCTTTAGTCCTACAACTTCATAATGGAAATATAGTCAAGGCCTGAAACAACATCTAGTTGAGTTGGACCTAAAAAGGGGGGAAGACTGCAAAATGAACTGTTTCATGCCTAGAAAGTAATAGTAACAGGTATCACTGGCCTTTAGGAGTTAAAAAGGCCCCTCCATGGTTTGTTTTCAGTTTTTGCAGCCCATCAATAGGGAAGGGAGGGGAAGGGAAGGGAAGTCAATGTTTTTTGTGTGAACAAGAATAATAGGAATCAGCCTCACAGCTTGCAAGTGGTAGGATCAGGACTTACCCCAGGCCTTCTGGGTGTGAGGTCAATGCCTTTGACCTGCACAGGAGACCAGAGAAAACCCTCTGCAGATCACTCAGATGCTGACAATGTCGGGCACTTGCCTACTTCAGCTCGGGCCTGAGTGCTGGCTGCTCCCACTGCAACGGGTGCCAGCACCTCTGAGCCTGGTGCTTTCTTCTGTACCCACTTATCTCGATAGAAAGCAAGTCAGATAAGACCCTCCTTGTCTCAGTGCTCCTGGTTTTCCAACTGTCCAGCTTTCTTAGCCCTGGTTCACCCCTCTGGGTCTGACCACTACTCATATTCACAGAGGCTATCTATCAGGACTATCTAAGATTTAGGACGTATTTTTTTTCTCAGTATCGGACTGAGGAATCTATCCACACTTTGTGGCCTGACATCCTACAATTAGCCAGCTCAATCCAGCCACACTGCGAAGCTGCTTGAAAAGCAGTCCCAGGTCGCCTGGATGGCTCAGTGGGTTAAAGCCTCTGCCTTTGGCTCAGGTCATGATGCCGGGGTCCTGGGATCGAGCCCCGCATCGGGCTCTCTGCTCAGCAGGGAGCCTGCTTCCCTTCCTCTCTCTGCCTGCCTCTCTGCCTATTTGTGATCTCTGTCAAATAAATAAATAAAATCTTTAAAAAAGGAAAAGAAAAGCAGTCCCGAATAATCCAGCTGCTTCCTTCACAAAATGCTAGATTTTAGGGTCCTCCTCTGGCAAGTGTGAGGAAGAGCCATCTCATGCTGAAGCTGACTATGAGGGTCTTTAATCCTATACTTTCTTCCCTGATTTTTTACTCTGGAAAACTTCAAACCTATAGAAAAGTCGAAAGAATAATATAATGAACATGCATATTATTCACCTAGATTCACCAGCTGTTCTCATTTCGTCACACTTGCTTTCTCTCTTTCTCTCCATACACGTATACTGTACATACATATATAAAGTCAACCCTTGAACAAATGGGTCTGAACAGGTCCACTTATACATGGTTTTTTTCGATAAATACATTACAGTACTGTAAATATATTTTCCCTTCCTTGTGATTTCCTTAATAATATTTTCTTTCCTCTAGCTTACTTTATTGTAAGAATACAATATATATATATATAATATATATATAATATATATAACAAACAAAATATGCGCTAATCAACTATTTATGTCATCGGTAAGACTTCCAGTCAACAGTAGGCTATTTGTAGTTAAATTTTGGGGGAGTCAAAGGTTATATGCAAATTATATCCCTAACCCCCGTGTTATTCAAGAATCAACTGTACAGATGGCAACCAAGAAAATGAAAAAATGGCCCAAGAAAATGAAAAAATGCATCAAGAAAATGCAAAACAGGGGCGCCTGAGTGGCTCAGTGGTTTAAAGTGGGGTAAAGCCTCTGCCTTCAGCTCAGGTCATGATCCCAGGGTCCTGGGATCCAGCCCCGCATCTGGCTCTCTGCTCAGCAGGCAGCCTGCCTCCCCACCCTAGCCCCGTCTGCCTCTCTACTTGTGATCTCTGTCAAATAAATAAATAAATAAAATCTTAAAAAAAAAAAAAAGAAAATGCAAAACAAAACAATGAGATACCACTGCATAGCTATTAGGATAGCCAAAATCTGTAACACTGACAATACCAAATGCTGACAAGAATGTAGGGCAACAAGAACTCTCATTCACTGCTAGCAGGAATGCAAAATTGTATAGCCCATTTGCTAAATGTGCTCTTACCATATTATCCAGTAGTCCTGCTACTTGGTATTTACCCAAAGGACTTTAAAACTTATATCCAAACAAAGCCTGCAACAGGGATGTTTCTAGCACCTTTATTCATAACTGCCAAATCTTGGAAGAAACCATGATGTCCTTCAGTAGATGAATGGATAAATAAACTGTGATCCATCCAGACAATGGAATATTGTTCAGTGCTAAAGAGAAATCAGCTATCAAGCCATGAAAAGGCACAGAGGAACTTAAATGCTTATTACTCATTTAAACATGCCAGTCTGAAAAGGCTACATACTACATAATTCCAACTACAGATTCCTTAGCTTTTCAGAAGTTTGCATTATACCACTTTGCTTCTATGAAGAAAGTGAAAAGTGAAAACAGCGTCCAGCATGTTTTGCATGAGCCATTAGGGAGAAAGCATGAGTGGCACCACCAAGCTCCTTCCCTGGGAACTACACTCAGGGATCAAGCCAGCATAGCTTTGAATGGTTAGCATCTGTGCTTCATCTTGATTTATTTTGTTCATGCATTAGCAAGATGTCTTCTAGGGTGTCAGAAAAGCATAGGAGAGATGATGATTTTTTGGGTCTGGGAACACTCAAAAATTTTTCTATATCAATTAACAGTAATTGCTTCATAGCTTTACACCATTTCAGCTTATGGAAAGTGTCACAGGCATGCACTGCTTTTGCATAGTGGGGGAAACCTGTAAATGGCATTCTGAAAACAGCTAAATGATGGAGATAGTGAAAAGATCAGTGGTTGCCAGGAGTTAGTGGGGGGCGGGGTTAGAGGCATGAATGGGCAGAGCACACAGGACTTTTAGGGCAGTAAAACAGCTCTGTACAGTGTTATAAAGATAAATATATGTCATTATACATTGGCCCAAACCCGTAAATATACACCAAGAGAGAACCCTAATGTAAATTGTGGATGTTAGGTGATAAAGATGTGTCAATGTAGGTTCATCATTTGTAACAAATGCACCACACTGGTGGGGTATGTTGGTAAATTAAGTGGCTCTGAATATTGGGGGACAGGGAGTATATGAGAAATTGATGTACCTTCTCCTCTCAATTTTGCTATGAATCTAAAACTGCTCTATAAAAATAATTTTAAAAAATACACTGGATGGGATTACCAGCAGATTAGCTGTTAAAAGAACCAAATCCAAAAGCATAACAATAGAAATTATTTCAAATAAATCACAGGAAAAAAATAATCCAAAAAGAATCAAACAATCCAATTAAAAATGGGTAAAGGTATTGAACAGACATTTCTCCAAAAGGATCTATAAATGCCATCAGGCATATGAGATGCTTGGGGGAGGAGGGTCAGGTACCTGGGTGCCTCAGTCTATTAAGCTTCCAACTCCTGGTTTTCGCTCTGGTCATGATTTCAGGGGTCCTGAAATCAAGACCTACATCAGGCTCCCTGCTCAGCGGGGAGTCTGCTCACCCTCTCTCCCCTCCTCTGCCCCTCCCCTGCTCATTCTCTTTTTGTCTAGTAAATAAATAAATCTTAAAAAAAAAAAAAAGATGCCTGGGGCACCTGGGTGGTTCAGTTGGTTAAATGTCCAACTTTTGATTTCAGCTCAGGTCTTTATCTCAGAGTTGTGAGTTCAAGCCCCACAATGGACTCCACAGCTAGTGGAGCCTACTTTAAAACAAAAAACAAAAAACAAAAAAAACCATGGGGCGCCTGGGTGGCTCAGTGGGTTAAAGCCTCTCCCTTCGGCTCAGGTCATGATCCCAGGGTCCTGGGATCAAGCACCGCATCAGGCTCTCTGCTCAGCGGAGAGCCTGCTTCCTCCTCTCTCTCTGCCTGCCTCTCTGCTTGCTTGTGATCTCTGTCTGTCAAATGAATAAATAAAATCTTAAAAAAAAAAGATGATCATCATCAGTAACAATTAGGAAAACGCAAACTAAAACCTCAATGAAATATCACCTCTCACCCAAAAAAACAAATAAAGTGTTATCTAGGATGTGAGAAATTAGAACCCCTGTGCACTGTTGGTGGGTTTGTAAAAGGGCACAACTGCTATGGGAAACAGTATGGAGGTTCCTCAAAAAATTAAAAATAGAACTACCATATGATCTAGGAATCCCACTTCTGGGTATATTATCTAAAAGAACTGAAAGCAAGGTCTTGAAGAAATATTTGCACACCCATATTCACTGCAGCATTAATTCAGAATAGCCAAGAGGTGGAAGGAACCCAAATCTACAGATAAATGGATAAATAAAATGTGGTATGTATATACAATGGAAGATTAACATTTTTCAGCCTTAAAAAGGACAGAAATATGGTAACATGTTATAATATGGATGAACCCTGAGAACATTACGCTAAGTCAAATAAACTAGTCACAGGAAGACAAATATCATATGATTACACTAATATAAGGGATCTAAAGTAGTCAAATTCATAGAAAGGGAAATAGAACGGTCATTACCAAAGACTATAGGGTAAAGGAGAGTGGTTGTTTAACAGGTACGGAGTTTCATATTTGCAAGATGAAAAAGTTCTGGATATTTGATTCATGAAAGTAACACATATTTATTAACATTACTAAACTGTACACTTTAAAAAGTTCATAAATAAATAAACAAAAGAATGGGAAAATGAAATAAAGTTGATTTTAGACACACAAAAGCTGAAAGAATTCATCCCCATAAACCAACAACTACAAGAAATGTTAATGGTTGCAAAATAATACTTGAGGTTATATATATGACTATTCTTATTGTTTAAGTCTCTTTAAATAATAATAATTAATAATCTATTATTATTTTGATATAATAATATTGAATATTATTATTTAATATTTATAATTTATGTATAATTTATATGTATAATTTATGTATGTATACATACATAAAAATGCATGACAATAGTATAAAGATTGGGATAGGATAAATGGAAGTATACTATTGCAAGATTCTTACACTATGATTTTTATACTATATGGAAAGTAATACACTGTCATTTGAAGGTAGACTGTGGAAAAGCTGGAGATGTATACTATAAACCCTAGAACAACCAATAATATAACAGAAAAAAGTTACAGCTAACATGCTCACAAAGGAGATCAAATGGAATTATAAAAATATAGAGGTAATTCAAAAGATGGCAGAAAAAGAAAAAAGGGGGAACAAAAACCAAATGGCACAAATAGAAAACAAACAGCAATATGATATACTGACATCAAACCCTATCAATAATCACATTAAAGGTAAATGGTCTAAAACACCCCAATTAAAAGGCAGAAATTGTCAGATCTGACAAAAGTCAAGACTCAATTATATTATATGCTGCTGGCAAGAAATGCACTTTAAATATAAAGAAACAAAGTAGGTTAAAAATAAAAGGATGGAGAAAGTACACCATGCTAATTAAAAGAAGACTAGGTGACTATATTAATATCAGACAATGTAGATTTCAGGGAAAATAAAATCCTCAGGGATAAAGATCATTTCAAAATTAAGGAGTCAATTAATTAAAGAGACATAACAACTCCAGACATTTATACATCTAATAACAGAACTTCAAAATACATGAAGCAAAGACTGATGGAACTATAAGGAGATATGACAAATCCACAGTTACAGAGATTTCAATAGCCCTGTCTCAATTATTGATAGAATAAGTAGGCATAAAAGTGGCAAGGATATACATCTGACTGATATCCTCACCCAACCCGACCTAATGGACATTTATAGAACACTCCACAACATTTATGGAATAGCAGAATACACATTTATAAAACAACAAAAAACATATTCTTCTATTGTGAGGTTATTGAACTTGAAAAATTTACCAAGATAAGCCATATTCTGTCCCATAAAGCAAGTAACAATAAATTCTTAAAAGGATTCAAGACATTCATAACATACTATTCTCTACCATGATAAAATTAAATTAGAAATCAATAACAGAATGATACTCTGAAAACCACCAAATATTTGGAAATTAAATAACACATTTCTAAATATCCCATGATCAAAGAAGAAACAAAGGAAACATTAGCAGGTATTTTGAACTGAATAGAAATGAATTCATTAGGTACTGCTAGAGTAGTAAATTTACAGTACTAATTGTCTATATGAAAAAGAAAGCCATCAAACCAATGACCTATTCTTCTACAGTAACCAACTAAAAGAGAGAGAGAGAGAGAGAGAGAGAGAGAGAGATAGGAAAGTAAGCCTAAAGTAAGCAAAAGAAAATAAAGATTGAAGCAGAAATCAATGAACTAGGAACAGAAAAGTAAGAAGGAAGAAAAGAAGGAAGGAAGGAAAGAAAAGAAAGAAGAAAGAAAGAGGAAGGAAGGAAGGGAAAGGAAAGGAAAGGAAAGAAAAAGCTAGGTATTTGAGAAGTGCAATAAAATTGAAACATCTTAAGTATACCTGGATCACCCCCACACACAAAGTGGACACTTTATTTATTTATTTTTTTTTTGAGAGAGAGAGAGAGAGAGAGAGAGTGCATGTACACTCCACTGGGAGGTTTGGGGTGGGGGAGGGAAAGAGAGAGGATCGCAAGCAAGCTCCACACCCAGCATGGAGCCCAACATGGGGCTCCATTTCACAACCCCAAAATCATGACCTGGAGAGGAAATGAAGAGTCAGATGTTCAACTGACTGAGCCACCCAAGTACCCTGAAGATACAAATTATTAAGATAAAAAATAAGAGGGGCAACATCACTACAGTTCCCTACAGATACTGAATAATAGAAGAATACTAAGAACAATGCCTTGCCAAAATATTTGACAACTTAGATGAAATGACAAATTCACTGAAAGACACAAACTACTAAAGCTTACACAAGAAAAAATAGATAACTTAAATAGCTCTATATCTATTATCAACATTAAAAATGTTGTTAATAACCTTTCCACAATGAAATGTCTAAAACCAGATGGATTCACTGGCAAATTCAACCAAACATTTAAGATAGAAGTTAATACCAATTCTATATAAACTCTTCCTCAAAAAACTAGAGAGAATACTTCCCAACACATTTTATCAGTCTCTGAAACCGAAATCAAAGATATTAAGAGGAAATTACAAGCCAATATCTTTTAGAATGTAGGTGTAAATTCTAAACAAAACTTTAAGCAAATCCACTAAAAGAATTATACATTATTACCAAGTGGGGTGTACCCCAGGAACCAGGGTTGGTTTAACATTCAAATATCAATCAATGTTATTCCCATATCAACAAACTAAAAAATAAACATATGATCATTTCACTAGTGAAAACAATTTTTTGACAAAATCTAATATCCATTCCTGATAAAAATTCTCAACAAACCAGGAGGAGAAAAGAACTTTCTCAGTCTGATAAATGGTATCCATGAAAATACTACAGCTAACATCATATTTAATGATGAATGATTAAATGCTTTCCTAAGATCCAGGACTGTCCACTCTGAGCACTTGCATTCAACATTGTACTGAAGGTTTCAGCCAGCATAATCACGCAAGAAAGAGAAATAAAACCCATCCTCATTTAAAGAAGAAGTACAACTATCTTTGAAGATGACATGATCACCATGTTAAAAAAATCCAATGAATTAATACATGTGAGCTTAATAAGGCCGCAGGGTACAAGATCCACACTCAAAAATCAATTTGATTTTTTTTGATTCTCTATATAAGCAAAAAGAAAAAAAATTAGAAACTGAAATAAAATAAATACCATTTACTTAGCAACAAAACTATGAAATGCTTAAAGACAGAAATGACAAAAGATATGAAAGATCTATACACTGAAAACTGTAAGAAAAATTATAAATGGAGCAATGTATCTTGTTCATGGGTTGGAAAACTCAATTATCATTAACTCTTTCTTCCCAGTTCTCCCCAAATTATCTTTAGATTCAACACAATCCCATTCATAATCCAAGAAGGCTTGGGGCAACTGGGTGGCTCAGTCAGTAAAGCATCTATCTGACTTTTGCTTTCAGCTCAGCTCATGATCTCAGGGTCATGAGATCCAGCCCCAAGTCAGGCTTCATGCTCAGTGGGGAGTCTGTTTGAGATTCGCTCTCTGGTCCTCCCCATAACTCTTGCTTTAAAATAAATAAATAAATACATCTCTCTCTCTCTCTCTCTCTCTCTTTTTTTAATCCAAGAACGCTATTGTATGAATTAACAAATTTATTTTAAAATTTATATGGAAATGCAAAGGACCTAGAACAGCCAAGACAGGTCTGGAGGAAAAAAACTGGAAGGCTAACACTAGGAGATTTCAAGCATTATTATAAAATTATCCTAACCAGAACAGCATGGTATTAATATTTAGATAAACAGATCAGTGGAACAGAAGAAAGTCCAGACATAAACCAACACATATATGGATAACTCACTTTTTAAATACCCTAAGACAGAACTTGTATATCATAAAGTTTATCACCATAATATAATTTGAGAACATCTTCATCACTCCCAAAGGAAATCTTGTACCTCAAAAGAAACTTTGTATTCATTAACAGTCACTCTCCATCCCCTCTTTCCCAGACCCAGTAGAGCCTCTATGGATTTGCCTATTCTAGACATTTCATATAAATGGGATCATACAACATGTGGCCTTTGTGACTGGCTTCTTTCACTAGGCAAAACGTTTTCAAAGTCCATCCATGTTGTAGTACATATCAGTGTTTCATTCCTTTTTATTGCTAATATTCTACTGTATAGATATACCACATTTGATTTATCTATTCATCAGTTCTTAGATATTTGGGATGCTTCCACTTCCTGGCTATTATGAATAATGCTACTAAGAAAATGTGTGTAAGTTTCTGGGTGGATGTGTATTTTGAGTTCTCTTGGCTATATATCCAGTAAAATTCCTGAGTCATATGGTTAAACTGTTTAACCTTTTGAAGATTTGCTAAACTATTTTCCAAAAACAACTGTGCCAGTTTACATTACCCACCAACAATGTATGAGAATTCTAGTTCCTCCATATTCTCATCAACATTTTTAATTATTTGTTGTTTTTATAATAGCAATGCTTCTGGGTGTGAGATGGTATCTTACTGTGGCTTTGATTTGCATTTCCCAATAACTCTTGATGTTGAGCATATTTTCAAGTACTTATAGCCATTTATGTACCTTCCTGGGAGAAATATCTATTTAAATCCTCTGTCCACTTTTTAATTGGGTTGTCTTTTTATTACCGAGTTGTAGGAGTTCTTTATATATTCTGAATACAAGTCTCTTATTAGATATATGACTTGCAAATATTTTCTCCCATTCTGGAGTTGTTTTCCACTTTCTTGACTGTTTTTAATATTAATGAAGTCTAACCTATCAATTTTCTCTCTTGTTTGTGATTTTTGACATATGCACAATGGCAATGCAATAGAGAAAGGATAGTCTTATGTTTTTAAAAGATTTATTTAGAGACTAGAACTTTGAAGTAGGATTAACCCATAATAAAAATATACATGGAAAAAAAAGATTTTATTTACTTATTTGAGAGAGAGAGTGGGTGCAAGAGCTGGGGAAGGAGCAGAGGGAACAGATTCTGTCAGGCTCAATCTCCCAACCCATGAGATCAGGATCTGAGTGGAAACAAAGAATCGGGTGCTTAACCAATCAAGCCACCCAGGTACCCCCAAAAGATAGCTTTTTCCGGTGTTCCAAGATTCATTGTTTATGCACCACACCCAGTGCTCCATGTAATATGTGCCCTCCTTAATACCCACCACCAAGATAGCTTTTTTTGACAAATGGATATCCGTATGCAAAAAAATAAACTTCATACCATATATAAAAACTAACCTTTAACTGAATCACAGATCTAAATATACAATCTTGAAGTGATAATCTTTCTAGAAGAAAACAAAAAAGAAAATTTTTTCCTTGGGCTATGCAATGATTTCTTAAATATAACACCAAAACCAGAATCTATTAAAGAACAAATTGAAAATGGGTTTTCATCAAGATGTAAAACTTCTGCTCTTTAAAAGACAGTATTAAAATAAAAAGACAAACCACCAGGTGGGAGAAAATCTTTGCAAAGCACTTATCTGATAAAAGACTTATATCCAGATTATATTAAAAAAATCTTAAAATTCAATAATAAGACAACTCAAAAAATTTGGGTATGAATAGAAGTATCACCAAAAATGATATACTGATGGCAAATAAACACTTGAAAAGATGTTCAACATCTTCAGTCATATAGGAAGTGTAAACTAAAGCCACAGTGAGATACCACAACATACCTATTCAAATGGCTAAAATAAAAAAGACTGATCATACCCAATACCAAATACTGGTGAAGCTGTAAGCACTTGACTGTCTTACACTGCTGGTATAGTAAAATAAAATGGTACAACCACTTTGGAAAACAGTCTGACAGTTTCTATAAAAAATTAAACATATACTTACATATGATCCAACCATTCCACTCCCAGGTATACTCCCAAGAGAAAAGGCATCATACTTCCAAAGACTTATGCATGAATGTTCATTGCAGCTTTTTTCCTAACAGCCCCAAACTGGAAACAACCCAAGTGTCCATCAAGCTATGAATGGATAAATTGTGGTATATCCATAAAATGGAATACTGTTCCATAACAAAAAGGAATGAACTCTTGATACTACAATAAGAATGAATCTAAAAATAATTATGCTGAGGGGTGCCTGGGTGGCTCAGTGACCTGCCTTCAGCTCAGGTTATGATCCCAGGGTCCTGGGATCAAGCCCCGCATCGGGCTCCCTGCTCACCAGGGAACCTGCTGCTTCTCCTCTCTCTGCCTGCCTCTCTGCCTACTTGTGATCTCTGTCTGTCAAATAAATAAATAAAATCTTAAAAAAAAAAAAAATATGCTGAGTAAAAGGAGATGGGCACAAGAGTACCTGTTGTATTGAGGCAGTATAGGGAAAACAAAAGGAAGTTAATTCCTATAAAGCCACTGGTCTACAAGAGTTAAGTTTCCAAACACTTATGGACAAATACCTCCTTCTTAGAAAGAGCAAATGAGCAAATAACAACTGTTAGAGAGTAATGGTTATTTGAACAAAAACAAAAGAAATAGTTTACACAGAAGTAACAATCCAAAGTTGGCTTGTATAAGTATTTCTATTTTTCCCGTACCCTAAACAATGCTGACCATGGCAAAAGGCAACCTACAACTATCTTATGGTCACTAACGAATGATGACCAGAAGATAATAATCCAGGGACTGAAGGACACTTTCCCAGTTCTAGTCCCTCATCCCTTGGAAAAGTGCCTTTAAAAACCATGCACAGTATCCCTTCAGGAGCAACATTCCTCTTTCTTATCAGTTATCTTGTATTCAAGCTATCTCCAGTAAGCTCTGCCTGTTTTCTTTCTCTCCAATTCAAAGTTCATTTCTATCACATTGAGACTCAAGAACCTGATCTTGGGAGTCTGGTTAACAGCATGATTCCAAAAAATGCAAGCTAATCTACAGCGACAGAAAGCAAACCAGTGATTGCCTAGGAAGGTGGAGACAGGGAGGGAGGAAAAAGTGGGGCTACAAAGGGCATGAGTAAACTTTTGGGGATGACAGATATGTTCACTGTCTTGACTATGGCAGTGATTTCATATATGTATATGTATATGTCAAGACATCAAAGTTTATACTTTAAATATATGCAGTTTATTGAACATTAGTTGTATTTATTTATTTTTTAAAATTTACCCATAAGTAAAGAGGAAATAAGTAGTTCCTGGAGAAAAATATCAGAAAACCTAAGTAATGAGTGTTTGTTAAAATATATGACTGATTCAAGACTAAAACTTATAAATACATACTGATAATGTCAGTTGTTAAAAATTACTTCAAAACAAAAGAGCTGTTATTTTCTGAACAGTAGTATGAGGCCAAGTCACACTCATTCCTCTTCAACAAAGCATGGACTGCTGAAAATTCTGGGCTTCTATCCATTTATGGTAAGCTATTTACTCCAGGGGAATTATGGCCTTCAAGTTAGATTAATACAGGTATATATTAAAAACCTGGAAACCATCCTACAAAGGCTGAAAGATCAAGCACTGGAAAAGTACAAGAGACTCAGTAGTTGCACTGTATATGGAACTCCAATCCATCCAGATTCTGACACCTACTATGGGCATCTCTAGCAGTGACAAGGCTACTTTAAACAAGGATTTTCTTGCAAGTGTTTCCCCACACTTACCATTCTTTGCTGACCTCCAACTCTAAGTCTAAACTGAATATTCCTCAAAGGGTATATAACATAAACACATCTTTTATAGTATGATTCAAACTCAAATGCAAAAAATAGTCATAATAGGGTTAGAGGTAAGAAACCTCAATACTGCAACATGGGCAGAGACAGATGTTTTCCTATCAGTGAAGATGAAGATTTAAAGGCATGCAAGGCCGTGTAGCAGGAATATGAGAAAGGTAATGTGTGGAAGGCCAAAACAGACACATAGTCAGTCACAACTAACTTTAAAATATATGTCAACCTGCTCTCTTAAAATACAATGCGTGTGAACTATGCAAGAGAATGACAGGACAAGATTAAAAGCTAAAAGATGAGCCTGAGATCATAAAGGTGCTCCTGGCTAGGGATAGACATAGAGATCTTATTCCAAAGACAGCCAGGAAAGAAAAGTGGTATTTTGAGGACATTTATATTTACTTAGTTCAGTAACTCCTTATGTTGTGAAAAAGGCAAGTGGTAAAAGATTTTTCTGAAGGTAATGAATCAAATTGAGGTTTTCAATGGTGAAATTTAAATGAGCCAAGTGAATGACAATGTAAAAGCTTAGTTACTGGTATAATTCTCTATACCAATCATTCTCTAAACCAGTAAACCAAGAACTAAGGAAACACGTCAGCACTGTTTTGCAAATGTTGACACTGTAGATCTTGGTAATAGAACAGTTACTAGAAATGATGGACTCAGCCCCTCCTCCTCCTCCCTAGCTATTCCTTACGTCAAACATCTTATAAGAGTTTTCTAGACCTTCTGTCTCTATTTCCTGGTCTCCTCAACTACTCCAATGTGGCTCTGAGGCCCATCAACCACTCCATCAAAATAACTCTCTCCAAAGTCAATGGCGACCTACAGGTCATTTCATCCATCTAGCACATACTTTCTCAATGGGACCAATATTGTACCCAAGCAAAAGTTATTAGAGAGCAAAAAAAAATTAGATATTAAAAAAAAATCTATGGCCTTCCAAAAGTCATAGTACATAAGCAGAAATACAATGTATCTAGGCATTCTCCACTTCTTGTACTGTAACTTCTTCCCGGGGTGACTTGAGGTATGCCATCTGCTTCAATTAGACCCACCAACATCTGTATCTCCTAAAGCTACAGCTCCATCAGACAGTTACTCTGAGATTCAAACAACTATTTAACTACCTGTCAATTTGACATTTCCATTTGATTGTCTCAAAGGTATTTTTGACAGATTTTTGACAGATTCTTAACCTTTTAGAAGGTTTCAGAAAGAATCATAAAATCAAAAATGACAAAGTTAACTTACAAAATTGGCATAAACAATTATTCTGTAAACAAGCTCTTATTCTTCTCTGATAAGTTTAAGGCGTCTTGTGTAAATATAACTTTCATTTGGTACACAACAGAAACTAAAGTAGGCCAGAAATCAACATGTCAATGTACTGGTTTTTTTCCAGAGCACTGACGCGAATGCAGCTATAGCGGTTATGCCAAAAGGTATTCTGACACTAGTGTCAGACTTTCAGTAAAAGAGAGGAGGGATAGAAAACATTGCGATTTCGTTGGCAAACTTGCTGTGCTGTGTGTTGGCACAACTAAACAAGTAGAGGTCAACATTTACACTCTGGAAAGAATCCTCAAGATGAATCAATATCACAGGCAAACTGCATTAAAAATAGTCATACGGGGCAGCTGGGTGGCTCAGTTGGTTAAGCAACTGCCTTCAGCTCAGGTCATGATCCTGGAGTCACGGGATAGAGTCCCGCATCGGGCTCCCTGCTCAGTGGGGAGTCTGCTTCTCCCTCTGACCCCTTCCCCTCTTCGTGTTCTCTCACTCACTCTCTCTAAGTAAATAAATAAAATCTTTAAAAAAATTTTTTTTAAATAGTCATACCTGTACCTCTGGGGCAAGTAATACATTATATGTTAATAAAGATAAATTTTTTAAAAATAGTCGTACAATTGCAACAACTCAAAAACTCTTGTCACTCATGAATGTTCCATATGATAAGGCCACACAACTAATCCTTTACGAAGTTAAAACTAAAATACTGACCTAAACCTAAAAATGAGGACTATCTTTTTGGCTCTATGGTTTTTGTCTTTCCGAGCCAGAAATTTGCCAACACCAATACTTTCAAATAAAAGGAATTCAGCTTGTAAGATTAAAAAACAGGTTTATTTCAGGGGCTAAAGAGGTGCCCTGTTAGATCTCAAAGACATGAAAGAAATATTCTTCTTTGCCACAACAGGATTAAGGTCTAATCTACCAGGTCTAAATCACTGCTTGCTGATCCTGTTTTTCTGTTCAACCTTTCTATCTACTCACTTCCTGATTCTGCTAAGTATTCTTCCTTAGAGATTTCTGAAATCATTATTAAAAATAACATAATACTTCCTACTGGATTCTCTAGTTGGATTTCCTTTAAGCACCTTAAACCCAGTATGCCCCAAACTAAACTTATCCTCTCTACATCTACCTCCTCCCAGGCAAATCTGTTTTAGATTTTATCTGCTGGCCTAAGCCATAAATCTGGGACTTAACCCTGAATTCTCTACTGACAAATCTCACCGACTCTCTGTCTTACATTCTTAAAATTTGCCTCCTCATTGCCTCCTTGGCCCTGGCTTATATGAAAGGTGGTGTTACAGGCTTCAAAGAGGTTAGGTGATGGAATCCAATAAATCTGGGATTGAATTCCAGTTCTGCCATTGCTAAGTGTGATCTTAATCTTAGGCAATTACTCAACCTCTCTAGGGCTCATTTTCTGTAGAACAATAAAATTTACCTCATAAGGTTACTGAAGTGAGTAAATGAGCTAATGTCGCTAAAACACTCAACACTGTGCCTGGTACATTATAAACACTCAATGAATGGCAGCTACCACTATCGTACAGAATTGTGTATCAATTAAATGAGATCATAATCTATAAAGTACTTGACACACAGTAAGGACTCTATATAATAATCAAAAAAAAATTTCACCTCTCATCTTTTAAGTATAATACTTCAATAATCTCCTAACATCTAGTCTTAGCCACCTCATCTATTCCCCACAATGCCCTAAGTGGCTCCTGTTGTTCAGGATAAAAATCCAAATCTCGTGATTTGGATTTTTTTGGATACAGCTTTGGATACAAAGCTGTTTATGGTCTTGTCTTCATTTTTTAAGACTTGCCTCTTTCCACTATTTTACCTCTAATCATATCCAGCTCAGAAGTGTCATATTCTCTCAAGTCACTGCTTTTACAATGTTATTGCTTTTACCTAAGATTCCCATATACTCTTTTCTCCAGACCAATTACAATTTTGTCTCATAGCACTGCTACTAATCCTTCAAAACTTCAGCCTAGGAAGCCTGCTACTACAACCATACCCCCAATTCTGAGTTGAAAACACAGTCTCTGTACCCCCATATATTCTTGCAATTTTTTCTTTTAATAGTATTAAAAGAAATGTTTTATTTTACTTGAGATTTTTATACTTATGTTGATAACAGAAATTAGTCTGTAACATTGCTTTCTTGTAATGTCTTTATCGGGTTGGCAGTAAGGTTATAGTGGTCTCTATAATTATGTGGGGAGTATTCCCTGTTTTCCATTCTCTGGAATAATGAAAAATTTGATTTTTTTTTAACTTTTTTTTAAATTTCTTTTCAGCTTAACAGTATTCATTGTTTTTGCACCACACCCAGTGCTCCATGCAATACGTGCCCTCCCTAATACCCACCACCTGGCTCCCCTAACCCCCCATCCCCCACCCCTTCAAAACCTCTCAGGTTGTTTTTCAGAGTCCATAGTCTCTCATGGTTCACCTCCCCTTCCAATTTCCCTCAATTCCCTTCTCTTCTCCATCTCCCCATGTCCTCCATGTTATTTGTTATGCTCCACAAATAAGTGAAACCATATGATAATTGACTCTCTCTGCTTGACTTATTTCACTCAGCATAATCTCTTCCAGTCCCGTCCATGTTGATACAAAAGTTGGGTAATTCATCCTTTCTGATGGAGGCATAATACTCCATAGTGTATATGGACCGCATCTTCTTTATCCATTCGTCCGTTGAAGGGCATCTTGGTTCTTTCCACAGTTTGGCAACCGTGGCCATTGCTGCTATAAACATTGGAGTACAGATGGCCCTTCTTTTCACTATATCTGTATCTTTGGGGTAAATACCCAGTAGTGCAATTGCAGGGTCATAGGGAAGCTCTATTTTTAATTTCTTGAGGCATCTCCACACTGTTCTCCAAAGTGGCTGCACCAACTTGCATTCCCACCAACAGTGTAAGAGGGTTCCCCTTTCTCCACATCCTCTCCAACACACGTTGTTTCCTGTCTTGCTAATTTTGGCCATTCTAACTGGTGTAAGGTGGTATCTCAATGTGGTTTTCATTTGAATCTCCCTAATGGCTAGTGATGATGAACATTTTTTCATGTGTCTGATAGCCATTTGTATGTCTTGATTGGAGAAGTGTCTGTTCATATCTTCTGCCCATTTTTTGATATGATTATCTGTTTTGTGTGTGTTGAGTTTGAGAAGTTCTTTATAGATCCTGGATATCAACCTTTTGTCTGTACTGTCATTTGCAAATATCTTCTCCCATTCCGTGGGTTGCCTCTTTGTTTTGTTGACTGTTTCCTTTGCTGTTATTTTTTCCTTAAATACTTGGCAACTAACATTTATTGAGCATACATTATGCCAGATTACATAAATTTACAGGTGACCACATTTACTCCTCACAGCAACTTTATGAAGTATATCTCTGTTTCACAGAGAAGAAAGAGAGGCTGATTGAGGTAACGTTCCCAAAGTCACACAACTGGTAGGTAGCAGAGGTGGGATCTGAACACATATCTCTGGATGTTCTTAACCACATGCTATGTTGTCTTGTAATACCAAAAATATGGTATTATAGTTATCTATTCAGTTAACTGCTTCCCCATTCATGAGTGAAAACTATCTAGTAAAATATTTGAGGAGTAGGATGTCTTTCATTTTCCACACCCCCTAAGTCTAGGTATCATATATACCAATTAATACTCAACAAATTGCTGCTAAATGAATGAATGAAAACATATCATTTGACTCCAATAACAACTGAGGTAAAGTAGTTATTATTAATTCCTGTATAGAAAGCTGATGTATGTTCATTTTAGAATGTTGCTAAAATGGTTTTGTCTTTAAGTTAAATCATAACCATGCAAAAAAAAAGTCATGTATGATCTAGTTTCTTCAACAAGGAAAAAGCAAAAAAATTATTTTTAATTATTTGCAAATGACTGACAACAGGTTTAATTTTCTGATGCCATCTGTGAGACAAAGACTTTCATACTTTTTCTGGGGTCAAGAGTATAAATCAAAGAAGAAAAAGATTATCCAGTGAGAAAATGGCAATAAAACA